>JARVGP010000073.1:0-91968 GCA_029876185.1 Mansonella ozzardi | reverse complement strand
AAGAACTTCATAGCTTATTATGTCCTAACCGTGAAGAACTTCATAGCTTATTATGCCTAACCGTGAAGAACTTCTTAGCTTACTATGTTCTAAGTAGACAATAATAAACACAGAAATGTATTAGCAATCGCTGATAATTATTGAATTTCAATTCCAACTGCTAACTTCTTTTACAATTATTAAGCCATGTAAAGCATTTGCAGAAATGAACATAGGAATTGGACTATTCTACGATTTAGTTTATTTATCTGAAAGATGAATGATGAGCCATCACTGTGTAATATATATATAAAGATCAAAGATGAAAAGCTTGTTTGCTTGTAATGGATCGGATAACAACTATAGGGATTCCAAACAAATCGTTTTTAATCAATGAAATATCGATAATTGCAAATAACACTGGAAATGCTGCATCGCTTCTTCTATCTATTTCCAGCTTTTCCCACCCACACACTCTTCTTTCCCAAAAAAGTAGATCCAACCGGAAAATAAATCCTAACATAATTTTTCAGGATGTAACTACTATTTCTACTCTCAAAATAAGCCCAACTTAAGACTGTCAACTATTTAATACATCATTTAGAATAAACAATAAACGTAATGAATTATAAAATAGCAATGTTAATATACAATTAAATACAAATAAACATTAGCTGTTTTCGCAGGTAAGTCAATACAATTTTTGAAATATACGGTAGCTTTCAAACAATGACTGATCTCATGATCGATGTGTTTTTTTTTTTGACGAATGATATATTTGGGAAAATACAAAAACATCTATTCATGAATTGATCTTATTTTTGCAATAATGTCATACAATGAGCTGAATTTTACATAGAAGAAAAGAGCCAGGAATATTAGTGACAACTTGGCCTAATCAATGACAACTTGGCCTAATTAATGACAACTTGGCCCAATGAGAATTGACATAATGTCTTATCATACTGATAATGTAATATGCACAGGAAAGCTGGCCAAGATGTTGCAATTTTCAATCATCGCTCATTTTGCTGAGCTTCAAGAATCAAATAAGTATGGGATTGTTTTTCATTCATAAAATAAACAGGTGGGACAACCGATGGATATGCTACGTTGATCTTTGTTCTTTTGTTAAGAAAAATGAGTTCCACTTGCATGAGACTGTATGTTGTAATCATTCCTCCCATTTCTGTACACAAGGTCATTCGATCCATTTATTAAGTGGAATGAATCCCAACCTGCACGAGATTTTGTTAAAATCATTCCTTTAATTTCTGGCGCGAAGGTCATTCGATCCTTTTGTTAAGCGGAATGAATCCTAACCTGCACGAGATGTCTATTCTAATCATTCCTCTCATTTACCTGTGCACGAAAGTTGTTCGATCATGTTATCATAGGAGTAGGGTAGTTGAGCTAAAGTTCTAGAATGCATCAACCATTCTTAGGTATGAGCCGAATAATGAAAGAACTCTCATAGACTTAGCCTAAATTTATCCTATCTGAAAATAATTGTAAGTTCAACTTCTCAATATACGACACTTTTAACTCTACATATTATCCACTCAGAGTATACTTTCCTATGATAATCCTATTGTTGTGAAAATATACAATTATTATGTTATTTTAAAAGTTGAAATAGTTCAGAGAATGAATGACTTCCTGACTTTACGAAACGTAAAATTTACATAGAATGAGTTAATTTCAGGGAATTTTTTTAGAATTTTATCAGTTCTAGATAGTTTCGATTCCTCTCATGCTGAAAAATGTTTTGTAAAGAAAAAAAAAGAACGATTTCATTGAAGGAAGATTTTACTGCCTTATTACTTATTTGAAATTATCATAGGGTTTTTGCCATTCTTTCTGAATGCTATCACATGTTGAAATTAATTGTTAACTTTTGAACGGACAAATAAGTAATAATTAATTTTAGAAATGCATGAATTTAGTAGTAGGATGATTTTTCTTCAACTATCCATGTCCAGAAGTAGTTATTTTCGATTATATTGGTGTACACATTTTGAGCATGTCTGAACGTTTTGAACTATTGAGTATATTTAAATGCTAACATTCAGTTTTCGATTACTTAATGTCAGTGAGTTTTATTTTTCTTCTCTGACATGTTGATATCTATTGGAAACTTTTCCATATCACTTTACATTTTAAATTAATATCAAATTTGTGCAACTTGATTACTGATCTTTTTGTATTTTTGTTAAATTATGTTGAACAAATTGATCAAGGAAAAAAGGTTATACATTTTTTTTAAATTCATTTTGCGTTTTTTAATGTTACCAAAATAATCGACTATGCGTTTTAATTTTTAACTCTGATTGTTGTAATATTTTTTTTGTTTCTTTTATTTTTTATTTTAATTTTTTGTAAAATGTTTTAATTCATTTTTCTTTTGAGAAAATATTAAAAATTTGGTTTATTGAACTGGATTAGTACTTAGTAATCAAAATTAATTAATATGGGAGTAAAGTTTTATTTAAACCGAAAAAATATTGACTGACTCTAGATTTCTTTTTGGAACATGTGTATGGAGAGCTCTCGTTTGAAGTAAATTTTTTTTGCTCATGTATGATTGTTTAGTTTTTATATTATTTTGTAATGCTTTTTTTAAATTTAAAACAGATATATACTTGGCTAATGGGTTTATAAATCATGTGTTACTATTAATAATTTTTTTTGGATAATTTTTTATTTTTTATTTGAAATTGGAAAAAAAAGTAATTATCTTTTTATGTGTTGATGAATTTAATAAATGACTTGTCTAGAAGTTTGGTCTTCTTATTTCTACTTTTCCCTTTGTTCCTCGTACTCATTTTATTCGTCGCATATGAATATTTTAAGAAAAATTACAAACGATTTTAGATCTGTACCGCTTCAAAGATATCAACAATTAACAATGGGATTCAAGGTTATCAGTTTACTTCATATCTTTTTTAATAAAGTTTGAGTCATAGTGAAATTTTGGTGGGTCCGAACTACCAGATATAAGAAGTATTGCTTGGCACATTGCTCGATTTTTCCAAGTTTTATATCACAAATGACATCACAGATTCTTTAAAATTGTTCAAGAAATTCTTTAGATTGGAATCATTGGAGGAACTGGTCTTGAGAATCCAGAAATATTTAGCAATATACAAGAACACAAAGTGAGTACACCGTTTGGTTTGCCATCAGATGCTCTGATTGAAGGAAAAATAGGCGATATTACTTGTATTCTTCTATCACGTCATGGGCGAACACATGGCATATCTCCAACAAATATCAACTATCGAGCAAATTTTTGGGCTCTCATGCAACAGGGTAGGTGTTGCATTACTGGTATAATTGGTTAGATAGTTACTGAGAAATTTTCTGCAACATCCGATGATTTAAAATATTTGTGGATTCTTGAACATACATGAGTGTACATCTTTATGCTTTTATAAATCGCGAACAAAATCATTTAAGGAGCAAATGTTATTTTGTCTACGGCAGCATCTGGAAGTTTAAAAGAAGAACTCACACCGGGTTCATTTGTGTTTTTGGATTCCTTCATTGACAGGTGAGCAAATTTTCTTTTTGATTCTTTTTGGTACATTTATATGTTTCTAATTTGTTTGCTTTTAGAACATTCAAGCGCGAAGTGACATTCCACGATGGTAAGGATGGCCATCCAAAAGGTGTATGTCACATTCCCATGCACCCAGCATACAACGAAAAATTAAGACAGGTATTCCGATTTTGAAAAAACTTTTTCTTTTGATAACGCTGTATAAAAAACTTTTTGTTTAGAAAATGGCAAATACTTTTTTAAAGCAAACTTTTTTATGTAAATTTGGCAATCAACTTATTACTTTCTCACTCAATGCTATTTGTTTTAGGTCTTAATCTCATCTGCACAGGAACTCGAGCACAAGTTCTTTAAGACCGGAACGGCAATATGTATTGAGGGGCCGCGATATTCTTCTTTAGCTGAAAGTGAAGTATATCGAAGTTGGAATGCTGATATTATTAACATGACTGTTTGTCCAGAAGTAAGTTCTGATAGTGATATTTTTGCATATCATATCAAGTCTACCATGTCAGCTTGAGTTTATGTCCGTCAAAAGAAATCCATATCATTGACAATCTGATCAGCTGATTTTTTTTTCTTTTTTTTTGCCATATTTTTTAGGCAATGATTTCTAGTTTTCTTACTAAGATTTGTAATTTATGTCAGTACAAATGATAAAAGTAAGTTGAGTGTGCTAGAATTTTTATTCTCTGCACTATGTAACTTCCATCTCTTGATTTATTATTTTTTAATAGGTTTATCTGGCGAAAGAACTGGGCATTCCGTTTGCGACGACCGCTATTGTAACAGACTATGACTGTTGGAGAGAAGGCGAAAAGGTCATATTTTTTTCTGTTTCAGTTTTGACGAGGAAAAAGATCAAGTAAAGTTGAAAAAAAGATTTCTGAAGTGTCAAAGCAAATTTTGTTCGATTGTAGTGGTTTGCACTTAGTTAATTTTAAGGTGTCAGTTGATTTGGTGGATCAAAGAATGCGAGAAGCTGCAGATAAAGCTAAAAGCCTCTTCGTTACAGCGATCAAAAAAATTGGAGCAATGCATTGGGATGATGAAATAATAGAGGCTAAGGTTTTTTTAGAAATTTTGCTGAAATCATTAAATGTCTTTTCCTTTTCATAATGTTACATTTTATCTTGCGAAAAAGACTGAGCAGATGTAATATTTTAGATCTGTATCGTATCATTGAAAGATATTCGCTGGATTACTTCATCTTCCATTTAAATAAATTTTGTATTACTTGGTCATAAATTTATGAGTGTTTCAGAAAACAGCTCGAGCAGGCATTATGGTTGATGAACATGTGGTCTTTGATCATTTGAAATATTAAAGTACAAAACGGTTTCCAAAAACCTCTTTTATTTTTATCATTTATTTTACAATCAAAGATTGAACTTATGCTATATTTGCTGATTTTTATTCAAATCTTGGAAAAACGCATATGAAATTTCATGTGTATTATGTCAAGCATGATACATGTGAAATTTTATTTGATCATCAAAATCACTTAAGTTTTCTATGTGATTTTTCGATATTATAATGATGCTTTGAAACGTTCCGACAAGTTCTCTGTTATTATAGCCCTGGCTCAGTAGCTGTATCTCTTCTTAAGCAATTGGTGCATACATTCAGCCCTTTGTTTCTCTTCTTTCATCATCACATATTCATATTAAGGACAAAAAGTTCGGTAAGTCAGCGCATTTTACCTCTCGTTATTTTCAGATAAGCAGAGAACAAATGTCAGATTTCTTTTTATTTTTGCAAATTCATAGAATTTTTTGATATAAGAAAATCTGTGTAGATCGCAATTTATAATACAGTCGAATCTGGACACGAAGATTCATCGGTAAATGACAAATAACCTTCCATATTATCCTCATTATTTTAATATGTTTCATTTTCGTATGCTGAAATATGAATGAATGAAATTTAACGTATGAATATCTCACATTTTATTGCAGTTAGCATAGTTAGTAATTTATATAGACAATACGACGCAAAAGTTCAAGGTAGTACCACTTTATTTGGCAGAACAACAATTTAGTCACTACGCAAATTTAATAAAAAATGGAAAAATTTTTTGCAAAAGTTGTAAAATAAAGTAGTGCAAGAAAAAAAAAAATCACAGATTAGTTGTAAGCTTGCAGCACTCTTTGAAAACTGTTGATAGAAGCTCCATTTAATAAAGATATGTACAAAGAAACAAGCTATACAATTCGATTAAGCATTATCTTTTTTATTATTGGAACAAAACTGTTTCTTATATATCAACTATAAAATGAAATTAAGTGATTTATCAATTTTTTTAAAGAAAATTTTCAAAGAGTGCTCCATTATTAAAATGAACAACTTCGAATTATTGATAATTAATGTTTTGATTGGTCCCATTTTCAAGAGTCATCCAATTGTTAAGAGATTTCACACGTCGCTCATAACCAAATCTCAAAGTTCTTTAAATTGACCCCTTTCACGCTTAATATCTCAAACTAGATCGCTTCAAAGCGCATACTTATCGGAATCAGTTTAAATAACAATTATTTAAATGCCTCATTACATATCTGAAAAAACAAAATGAGATAATAAGCGGTGTGATACTCCAGTAAAATATAGCATTCGTCATTCATCAAAAGAATAAAAATTATCTCTGATAAACAAAGTTTATTTTTTCTGCACCGAATGATGCATTAAGTCGAAATAATGGTATTAAATCGGTGAATAGGTAAATTACGTTAATTAATAGTGGATTGATGGTATTGTTTCAAGCTGCGGATAACGGCAACGAAATGGCGAGTGAACTCTGTTGCACATCGGCAAGAATTTCATCAATTTCTGTAATTTACTTGAGAATAATCTCCCGGTGTTAGAAAGTGTAATTGTAACAATTAGAAGTGTTCCATTTTGTTTTTTGGAAGGTAATATTTTGGTGCCAACAGCTACGATGAAATTTTCAAAGCAAGAAAATTACCTTCAACAATGACGTGGAAGCCATAATGCAAATAACAAAGATAGCTAAGATGCAATATATAAGTTACCATAGTAATAATTAATTTGTGAGGTTTTTCGCGAGTTCGTGAACATAGATACAAACTCTAAAATATATAAAACATCGTTGACAGTTTCCACTGAAAAGAGAAACAAGCAATTCGTAACTTAAAAATTTTGGAATTCTCGAAAACGTACTACTCGCAATACAGACGGGACGCAAAAGATGATCATCGATACATAAAAGAATAAATGTGAATGCTGCGGATGGAATATTGTTGTTAGTAAAAGTACTACACAGTGACTGCATAAGGAATATCCCTGAAAACGAAAGATTATTTTAAAACAAAATATTTTAAAAAATAAAAATACGTTCTTATACTCAACTTTTTTCAGTAACATCTCTCCAATGATCTAGAAACTTAACAAAAAACTTACATACAACGAGAAGAAATGAATGAAATATATATCCACATTAAATATTAAGCACAACGAATATATCACCAAAGACATGAAAAACCAAGCACCGAAACAAGTAACCATTGCTGTACCAATCAAAGTACCATCTTGAACTGTATACCTGAGATTATTCTATCTCAAAATGATTGTACGACTAACTCAATGTACGAAACTTCCAACTATATGGATTATCCATTTATGACTTTCCTGAATTTCAAAATTCTACTTTTAATGATATTCCAACTATTGTGGAAATGTGTTGTTCATTTTTTATTGATAAAGCTAAAATAATTACAGAAAAAGTTATTTATTCTGTCTTCATGGAACGTTTATAAAAAATTAACTATGAACTTATCAAAAAAATTTCATTAATTACAATCTAAGCAATTCAAATTATTCTGATACTTGAAAAAGTTTTACCCAGAAGATTTCATGGAATAGAGCAGCAATGCAATCAAAGTAAGAATAATCATTGTTGGTCCATACATATCCCTTGAAACACTCATCTGTGAAGGCTTTTGAGGTAAGAAAGATTGTATTAAGCGATTTCGAACTTGACGTGGTTCCACATCGAAGTAAGGTCGAAATAAATCGATACGGCCATAAGAATTAAATGTATCTTTCATTTGCTTACTGCTTGCTTCCCAAACCTATAAAATATACGAATAATAATTAAGCATTGCATGCCAATATAGATAATGATTATGTAATAAAGTATAGAATAATCATTATTTATAATGATTATTCTATATTTCCTGCATAACACTGCATTAAAGTTACTTTAATTAATAAACAATTCTTTTTCAGTAACCAATATTTTATCCCGAATTTGAAGTATTCAATCTTGTTGATTGATACTAGCACGTATAAATGTTTTAACATTTCAAAATTCAGAAGATATAATTGAATTAAGAATGTCTACTAAAAATGGAAGTGTTTTTCGATGCTTTCTTACAAGAAAGCATCGAAATTAGCATTAATGCGTAGAAATATAGCGCTAATGACTATAGTTTCAAATTATATCATTTTAATTTTTTTATTTTATGAATTCCAATCGTACCATTTGAGAAAGTCTCGTGTGTAGCATATTTTCAGTTGCTTGCGTATCGTTGCCAATAGAATTTGTACGATTCCTTGACCTTGTGTTCTCCATTATCTGCATGTAGTGTATATCAACTTATGATTATCTGTACGAATGAAGTTTTTGGACATTTAAATGAAGATGAAAAGTATATTAAAAAATGCATAAAAGAATTGGTATAAAAAGAAAAAAAAAAAACAAACTCGAAATTAAATTATTCGAAAAGTTAATAAATGGATAATAAATAGTTAATGGAAAATAATTTCAGGGAATTTAAAAATGTGTAAATTTACGTAATATCCATCTATTCACTCTAAATTAGAATAGCCTATTCTAAAAATACTCCCAGGATACACGAAACAATTTGTAATAACTTAAAACATAAATATGGACACGAAATATGCGAAGCCGAACAATAGAACTGGCCGAATCTAGTCAATAATGATGCTGTAATATGTTGATTGTTGGGGTGGAGATGGTTTTTTTGTCCTATGTTTTCATTTTGTCCCGAGATATATCGGGAAGGAACCGTAGGTATAGTCATTATTTTTGTCTAAATAGTGATTATTGTGCGTATATTGTCTGCAGCTATAATCATATTGATTTTTTTGTCATTTCCTTTTCTCTCGCAAACAAATATTGCTGCTCTTCTGTCAAAAAAAACTTTTTTAAAAATACAATAAGTTGAGGCTGCAAAATTTAATCACATTGACTTTTTAAAACTTGATTCTCATATGTTCTGCAAAAAATCAATTGTTTTAATACAAGTAGATATTGCTTGCGTTGATATTTACGTTAAGAATGTCATTAATTTGATATCATCTAACAAATTTTTCTTCATTTTTTACAGAACAGCGCAATGTTCGAACAATCAAAAGATGAAGAAGACACAGAATTGAATTTGGAGACATCGAATATATCTAATGGTATACAATCTGTCAGAAAAGGTTCCACTTGTAGGTTTTGTTAAATTCACGAATGTTGGCCCTATACATCTCGATGTTGTCTTTAATCTTTGCCAGGTAAAATCGACGACAGATATACAACCCTGGCCTTATAAGTATTCATGATTATAGGATTTTCTTTATAGTTTTTGTTTAGCTATAGATTAAATGTAGGATTGTTTTAATGAGGTTTTGCCTTCTGAAATTTATAACCAAATTAAGGTCTTGAAGGATAATATTATAATAGTCTGATTTTCCATAAACCTAAAAAATTGTTTGATTTTTTTTAGCTGACGATTTTGATGGATATATAAGTGTAGGTTGCGGCGAAGATGGTAATAACATGCTTGAAATTCCTCTTGACGACGATGGTAACTTACCGATAGCTACGCTTTCACATTCTTTTCCTGAGGCTATAGGACTAAAATTCAAGAATCAGTCTACTGGGATTTACCGAACTTTAGCGTATGTATATTAATTTGATATTGTTAGTGCACATTGTTAGAAAATGATGATCAGTTGATACTGACCGGGCTGTACACTTTTTCGTCTTTATAGGGTAGATGAACAAAAGCGATGCATTTATCCACCAAAAGGTGGTTGGGGGATGCGGCGTTATGTAGCGATCTTTTCGACTTGTAAGTTGAATTGTTTTTTGAAATGCTACTTGTTATAGCGATACTTGTATTGGATAATTATGCTTATTGAAAAAAAAAATATATGAACTATTGATTATATAAAATAAATAATATATCATATACAGACATAATAAACATGGGTTTGTTAATTCCAAGTAGCAAACAAAAAGTACCTTATGATATAATTGCCGTGATATCTTATTGCTCATATCTTGTCATCTCGTTGCAAACATGTATCTCATATGTATGTCTGCTAGATTAAGCAATACGAATGTTAACAGGATTGGTTTGGCAGACTTGTTTGAATGAATTGTGTTTTTAGCACCAGGTGATCGAAAACGGCCATCAAACGATGATATGGGGGATCTAGTAGGGGAAAAACGCTCCGGTTTGGATGATAGTCTGAATGAAAGTTTGCGTGTACCAGTAGATTTAATCGTCCTCAATCTCTCTTTCAAAACAGATGAGAAGGCGCTCAAAAAATTTTTCGAGCGATACGGTGAAGTTCAGTATGTTGAGGTTTGCTCTGATGGATTGTTGTTCTCATTTGTCTGTTTGGAAATGTGCATGTACATATTCGTAACAGATGGTTTTATATAGCTTCTTGGCAAAATTCCCGGGAATTCGACGAAGTTTTTTGCATTAATGGATGTCTTGTTTTTGATATCAATTGTAGTAACTGCGTACACTTGCAGGTCAAACGCGATTTTAAAACTAATATGCCAAAAGGTTATGGATTTGTGAAATTCGCTGATATTGAATCACAGAACAAAGCGCTTCGAGATAAAGAAGTTTTTATCGATGGAAGAGTAACACAGGTTGGTGGAACATATCCATTCTAAGTTTGTGGCAGTTTGGAAAGAAGTATTTTTCGACTTTCTTGTTTCTGTGTTGTTTTTGCAATAATGAAAATGTTTCTGTTCGAAGTTATGGTCTTGTCTTCTTAGTCTTTAATTTTTAATATAAGTCAAACTTGACTGCGTACAATATCGATGGAATAGTGTAGTAAAACACTACCACCATCTCGACTTTGCAGTTCTTTTTTGCTGCTTCTGCTTTCTTCTTTATTTCTTTAATGGTGATTCCTTTTTTTGCGCCTCGGAGAATTTTCAAGTTTTAGGTGAAACTTCCAAACCATTTCACCAACAGAATTTCTCAACAACCAACTTTTGAAGTACTTCCTGCACAGGAAACAATCTCAACAAAGTTGTACGTAGGACGTGTGTGGAATACACTGACAGAAAAAGACATATTTGATGCTTTGGATGCAGAAGCAAAGAAGCTTTCTCCTCTTGCCAAAGTGAGTTATATTAAATTCAATTTTGAGTAGTAACTTCAACATAGAATAGTGAATAGCAGTGAATTTTTGATAGTTTTATTGAGTTTATAAATTGAAACTAATCCGATTTTTTTACATTTTTATTTGAATCTTTTTAATGACTGGACAGTTGCTACCCTATCCCTTCTGTATATCAGTGTGAATATTTCTTAATAGATAACGGCACATTTTAAAAGATCGAACTGTATCAAAAACTCCAAAATATAGTACATTATATGGTGAAATATCTCTGCGAAAAAAGCTGCAAGTTTTTTTTTACCCTTCAGGTCGAACGAGTATTCATCCCAAAACCTCATCGTGGTTTTGCATTTGTGACAGTGAATGATCCAAATGTAACGAAAAGGTTTTGTCAAATACGCGATTTTATTATCAGGGGTAAAAGCGTATGCGTCAGCATCCCAACACCTAAAAATAATGTAAAACCAATGCAGCAATATATTCAAAATCATGACATGTATTCTGCTCACTATCCAATGCCACAGATGCCACAAAACTCTATGCACTCTTATCCTCCGTCCATTAATTATCCCGGTCAATTTCCACAAAATCAGAACTGGATGAATCCAAGGTCCACATATCGTAGTTCTGGGCCATCGATGTCAATGCATCCACGATTACAATAATTCATAGAGGAAATAAATCTCACGCCTTAATTGCATTTGAATCTTACTTTCGTGATTATTGTACACCCTAGCGAATGTTACATTTCAAATTTATACCTGTTTCAAAATCGGCAGTGCTGTAATTTATCATATGTTCGAATTTACATGATGTATATAAAATAAACCAGTCCAAAGAACCTCTTTCGAAAAATCAAGTTTTTGGCACAATTTTGAGAAGACATTGGCTGTAGATCCCAGTGACTTTAATGATAAGATTACGCTATTTATTTAGATCAACCACGGGTTTCTGTAATTAAATATGGTCTCACTCGTAAAAGCAGCCAATGATCATTTTATTTTTTCGTTTGCCATTAAATGCTGGCATATATGCCATTATTTGTATATGCTAACTGTATTTTTTGTTTTGGTTTAAATGAACTGATAAACTGAGAAGTTTGAAGGGATTCCCGTCAACTGATTCGAATTGGTTATGCCTTACTTCACTGTAATATTCAGATTGCTCTATAACGAGATCTATGATCATTGCTATAACTTGATTATGATATCGATGGAATAATCTATAAAATCAATGATTTGATGCTGCAAAATCGTCTAGGAAGCACCACATTCAGCACTTGCGTACAAATTCTCTGCGGTTTATGCAAAAACAAAGCTAAATAAGATATTTATACAAGTAGGTAGAACAGGGATTTTAACTCCTGTTGCAGATTTAGTTGCCAGTCAATACTCAGTTCAAAAAAAAAAGTAAATAAATAAATAAATGGCACATTAGCATAAATGTGAAGTATTGTAAATTCTCTCCAACACAACCACATATAAAAATATTAGCAAAAAATCGTTTAGAAATACTTGTAATTTAGAATGATTTTGTAATGTGTTAGATATTCCTTTGCTGGATATTAATATACAGAGATACACAACTTTGTAATTTGCATAACTTCATATGCACAGAATACTGCAATGATAGTCTCAAAAGAAAGCATCCAAATCATAGATAGATTATTAGCAAAATGAAATATAAATTAAATTACATGATTTTCTAAATTAAAAATGGATTACCACTAAAACCGACGATAGATTTTCAACGGCAGCGAATTCTAAGAAACAATACAAACAATACAATACACAGTAAATATAAATAGTACTTAAGAAAGACCTAGCTTTGCATTATCATCATTTTCTAGTGGTAAATGATATTGAAATGGACAGAACTGGTGAAAGAAGTCAAAATCTTCCGAAATATACATGCCTAAAAACCGATAAACGCTCTGTAATTCACTCTATGAAGTTTGCCATTGCTAAGTTACTCAATGTACAAATTTAAATATTGACTACCAACCATTCTGTAAGATTGAATCATTACTAAATCGTTTTTATTAGAAAAAAATTTTTTTTCTGATTTAAGAGAATGTGATGTGCTTCATTTCTGAATTCGAACTTTAGCTGGTACTCATTAATGGCATACAAAATTAACAGACGCATGTTATCTGATTTCAAAAGTGCAAAAGTGAGTAAGTGACGAAATGGCGATGGAAAGAAAGAAAATTTTCTGAAAGAATCAGCATCACTGAATTCAATAATAAGTTAAGTGTGAAGTCTCACATTATTTCCAATCAAAAAAGTGAATAAAAACAAAAAAATAATCGTTATAAATCTTTTATCTCACTGATAGGAGATTCTTCTAGTTGTTTGTTTTCTTCAACAGGTCCATTTCGTAGTACTTGTTCTCTTATTGTACTAGTATATTTGCAAGACTTCGATCCACACTGACATGCGAAATCCCTCAACTTAACGTCCCACCACTGACTTCCATAGTCGATAGTTAGTTCTTCGCCCTTAAATTATGAAAATAAGTTAATACAAAAAAATCAACTGACAGAATTTTACTGATAAGAAGTCACACCTGCTGGATATCTCTTTTAGCATAAAAGCAGATATGGGGCAAATGATGTACATTTGCATCCCATACAACCCGGAGGGTGACCAAATTTGCTTCACAACTATGATTGATGAATCTGGAAACATTCCCCTTGAATTTTGCATCTATACAGTAAGCTGAGATTTCATCCTAAAAATGATACATTACAACTATTATAATAAAAATTTTTGCAGTCATAGGTATAACTTAAAAATCTTAAAACATTAGTTTCAAATTCATTCTAATAATTTAGCGATCGCAAAATTTCAAACCAGTGAAGTAAGCGTTTTTCACTCATTTCAGTCAAGTTTCCTCAAAAATTTAATTACTGCCACGTTAAATTGATGCTACACTGCTTTCTGACAATTTTAATTCTTAAATTCCCATGTTTTGTCGCCTAATCATTTATCACTGAAAATTCTCTGGAGAAATATACGCTTAAAATAGTTTTGAAAGTATTTGCAGGAATATGGATCCCGAAATATTCAATGATTTCATTAAATATATTCATAAATATTGAAAATGCCGAAATTCCGAAATGTTTTATAATAAATTCGGTCCCGACTCCATTTTTTGAAAAGCTTACTACAATTTCAAATAAATAAGTGTCATCTTCGCGTCTATCTGCATCAGTATCTGAGATCAATTCGCCAGTATATTCACATACAAAACTTCCTGAAACTAAGCAGAATAAATCTTCATTTTCATGAAACGATAATTTGTTAAGCCGATACTTTAACAGTAACTAATTACCTTTCAATATCAAGGAACAAGTTCTTACAGCCCATCCATATTTTCTTGTACGATAAACCTAAAAGTTTAGATAGTTTAAAAATAATTTGAATCGTCTAGCCTTGTTGCACATAAAAACCCAAAGCATATAAAAGTGTACCTCAAGTCCGCAATGAACACCGTTTTGTGCAACTCTTGATCTGCATTTATTTGAACAAAAGCAACAAGAACTACACTCCAAGAGCACACCTAATTCTGCCTTGTCAGCTAATTCGATTGCTCGACCACTAAGATGTCCATCTGCATCATACGCACAGCGAGACAAACAAGGACAATCAACTTGGCAGTCGTTTGCGCAGTGGCATGCCTAAAAATAATCATGATCTATATGGCAGGCTTTATCTTTCAATGGTGGCACACAAAAGCTCCTCAAATTGTTGAGTAAAATGCCTATAGAACAAAAATGAAGAAAATTCTGTAGTTATAAACAAGAGGCAATGCAATTTTCAAATTGGAAGTCAAAAATTTACGAAAACCATTAAATTGATTACTTCTTCAATAAAAAAACTAGAAAGTAATCTGCTTCTTAATTGATAAATTCATTTGAATACTAATCAAATATTTTGCACACCAGTTCAACGCAATTCATCCGCTAATCTAGTATCGGACATAGCAGTAAGTCAATTTCTTGAAAGAAATCCTTTAAAAATAAATGAACCGGAACAAATTCATGGTACTGTGTAAGAAAAAAAATATTAACTAGCGAAAAGTCGATATGAGTTTGAAAAGAATCGTGATCATCAACAGCACTGATATATTCAAAATTAGGATCCAATGTAGCTCCATCATCAGTGCCATTTTCAACGGCTATTGCGACACGCTCACGACCCATCGTTATGTCACTGCAATATAGTTAATCCCAAATTACCAATTAATGTAAGGTCACATCAGCTAATTTTAAATTAGAGTCTCACCATATTGACTTAGTGTTAAATATATTCGTTCGGTGCCAAGTGACGTTCAGCGCTAGGTAAAAGATGCTTTTATAATTTAATAATTGCTTATTAATCAATCAGTAGAAATTCTAACTGTGTAATATATCTGCGTGAAATTGATAAAAACTTCCGTAATTTCAGCTCCTTTCCGATACGATCAATGTGTGAGCGTAAAAACTCAGGCAATCTCATATCAGTCCACAAACCTTTTGGTGTAGCACCACGCTGCAGGAAAAATCTGAAAATTTTAATAGAAAAGGAATCTGAGGAATCTGAGCAAAAAAATGTTGAAAATATTTTTAAAATATACAATAATTATCGTCTGCTCTTTTAAAAAAAAAAAAATTGATGAGAAATTGATCGATGTAATTTTGAGGAGAAATACCGAGTATAACGATAAAAGATTAAATTCATACAAATTAGAATAAAATGAAAGAAAAATGAATGAAACATGTGCGAAGGAAATGCAAACGCATACGCTCCAACAAATTGTAATCTAAAAAAAAAAAAAAAAAAAACAACAGTTCGATATGTTATAAAAATCTCAATCATGCAAGTTAGAATTACCAAAACAACAAGTCCACAAAAACAAAAAGAGAATTCATACTTAAATATCTAAAGCGGCCAATTAAATTCAATAAAAAATATTACACAGTTCGTGAATAAACGCCTATACAAAATATTAGATAAACTAGCGTGAAAAGAGCACGGGAGAAAACAAAAAAGTAAGCAAGAGGATAATTACAAGTGAAAAAAATATAATAAATCATGTTTTGAAAAAGACAAATTGAAAAGATACACAACTAAATAAAAGAGCCAACGATTCAGATAAATTTTGTTCAAAAAAAAAAAGTGTAGTGCTTTTATTTCATCTTATGTGCTGAAAGAAGGAATCAATGAAAACAAAGTGGGAATATTTCAAGTTTTCATTGCGGCAAATTCAAAATAAAAAATATGATAATCAAAACATATTCCATAAAATAAGATTCCATAAATTTATTGAAAAAAGGTAAAGAAATTTCTGAACATTGAAAAAAATGAGAAAAAAAATAGATGCAAATTATAGCAGTGAAATGGAAGATCCTGGCGGAGAAGATTAGAGATCTACTATTCATCAGAGATGCCTAATGATTGAAAGCTCTTCCCTACAAACAGAAACATCAAATTTTAAAACATTTTTAAACTGAATTTCATATAAACAGTATCCATTATAACAACTGTATGCTAAAAAAATATGGAAAAAGAAATGCAAAAAGACGATAATTTTTTAAAGTGCAAAAACAATAGACCTGTAATAAGAGCACAAGCTTGATATGCCTTACATGTTTGAAGCAAAATCATTTTGTTCAAACTGAATTTGCGATAATGTGATTTCTGAGAACCTTTCGAAGATCAATAGCTATTGATGTTTAATGTGATTCAATGACTATAAACTGCACAGAGTAAGTGAAGAACTTCTCTCCGATTGTCAAAAAATAATTACTAAAAAATGAGTCTCAAAAAAAACTGTTAAATAATTAGCTAAGAAAATCTGGCACTGAAGAAATGAAAAATGTGTTTATATTCATTGAAAGATTTCCTATTAAATTTATGATGAGATGACTATTACACTTAAAAAAAAATTATAATAAGATGATGATTAAACTTAATAAAAAATTATAATAGAATGACTACAACAGTTATGTTAAAGTGCGAAAGGTGAACAATAGAGGAAAGCATTAGTTTCATTTAAAACCTTAGATCTCGGAGGGCATAGATTGAGAAGCGAATATCCGGTAATGTAGTCACAAACTAAACAAATGCTATTTCCACATCGTTCATGTGATAAATGATCACATTAGCAGTATAGAAGCAACTGCTAATCTCACTGTTAACGAAGAGATAAATTTACATAATTTGGCAAGAAATCTTAATTTTATATATGTTGCATAGAAGTACTACTATACTAAAAATATTCTCCTACTACACTGCACAACTGTTCTTCTTCAGGTATAAATCTAAAATGTAATAGTAGCCATTCGAATAAAAATACACAAACGTATTACGCGTACATATATTATAAACCATAAGTTCATTGATCCATAATAATTGTGACTCATAGCTCCTTTATCTATGTCTTGCAAATACATAAATACTTGACTGCATGAATTATTTTTCGTTTCCACATTATTCACATTCCTTGTTGTCTAACGAGTTTTAATTGCAGACTTTTCTCGCAATTTTAATGGGAGGATTACACATTTGTTCACCAATAGCACTATCAGCAAATATGGGAAACACTTACATCTCAAATCCTATTTTATTAGCAAATTCATTCTATACTTTTACTGCAAAAGTCGTTCACATAGATTAAATAATTGTATATAAGCAGTACAAAAAACTATGACTAACTTAGTAAATAAAATTGCACACCGAAAAAGAAAATGAATGCTTCGGAAAATTATTAGAATCGAGATAAATTTGAAGCTGAAACGAAAAATCATAACAATCGCTGTATAAAGAATCTTCCGTAAATTTTTAATATCTATCCAATAAATAAACCTAGAAATTCACAAGTTTATCTACTTAAATTATGCAATATCTAAATAATGGTAATCAACGTAAATCTTTTAAAAAGAAAACATACTCAGCCAGCTTCCACTGACACCTTGCACATGCCAACTGAAGGGCAGTACGATGACGATAATCCTCTACATCAATAAAAGATGGCACAATTACTGCTTTTTCAAATAATTTGGTCGCAGTCGCAATAGCAAGTTGCTGATCGTTGTTTCGGGTTAATTTGTGAAAGATTGATTTTCCTTTTTCGGTACGGTCATAAATGTTCGCACCATAAGCAAGTAGGAGATCTACTACACGATAATCATGATGGTTTATGAATTCCAGCAAACGATTGCGCATAAATTCTTGCTATAAAATTTCGATTTAAACCAACTCCCTTTCTGTTTCTAAATCATACGCAACTTAGATTCAGTATCGCGAATTACGCTTTAATGCAGCGAAAAACAAAAACAAATATCAGCTGACTCAAAGAAATAAAAACAAACCGTTCGATAACTGCGATAATTCAAGAATTTTAGAATTTCTTCTGCTGATGCACAGTTACCGAGTGTAAATGCCACACTTAGAGAATCCACTTGTTCTCCTGATTTTTTCTGCAATGAAATTTCCGCAATTTTTTGAAATATATGCTTGAATTTACCGAGAAAAGTAGAAAGCAATAGCGTAAAGAATACCTGAAAACTAATTGGAGTACCGTGATGAAGAAGTACCCTCACAGAGAACGCATCGTTAGCTTCTACAGCAAAAAGAAGACATTCGCCATCCACAGTTACATCCAAAAACTGAAATTAACTGTTCAATTTCAAATGGGTTAAAACAAAAGTTTTAACATGTAAATTTAAAATTCGATTAAAAATAACATGTTTGAAAATTCTTGTACATTACATACAATGAATTGTCATTTTAATAATGCTAACATAGTTCTTATAATGTTTCTAAAACAAAAGTTTTACCTGAAGAACAATTAATAAAGATAAGCGGTCACAACACTGTACGGCAAACTTTACGCTATTTAAATAATATTTACGACATTCGTAAGGCGATTTACCTATAAATATCTACATCTATAAATATCGATTTATCTATAAAAATTTATTATATTGTAAAATTAATTTACAATGTAATAAATTCAATATAAACAATAAAAAGTAGATAAATCTAATTGTTAAGATTAACTGAAAGTACCGGCTCGGAGAGTCACCCAGAGTTCACGTAAAAGTAATTGACTTTTCATGTAATGTGGACGTTCTGCCATTAAACTGTTGGAGCAAACAGACTGCAATGCATCCAGTTCTGATATTAACCACGTATAGTTTTCTTTATCACAAAGACTTACTAAAACTTGAATTGTATTGAAAAGAAAAATACTATTGAATAAAGCATAATAAAAAAATGAGTAAGACGAAAATCCAATTTGATAAATTTTCACTGAAAATATATATCAGAAAAATAAGCAGATAAGAAGATCTTAGCATACGTTCGACTAATTAAAAATTTTATCGAAAAAGTACTTACAAACATTTAACTGCAATCCTTTAGTCATCTTCGGGAAAACAATTTCAAGTTTCTCAAACAAAGGATCCTGAAACATACTACGGCATAATGCACAAATTTGAAAGAAAATTGAATTATTCGAAATAATAACTGTAAGATATAAAAATACTTTGTAAGGAAATACGGTAAAATGTGATGAAGCAGAATAAAGGATATTGCAATGACAACATGCTTCTTTCCATAAATGATAGCAATCAGCATGCATCCAATGTTGTACTCCCTGTTCATTACAGACTTTCAATTCGCCCTAAAAAAAGCTAATTCAATTTCAAAATAATGGAATCTTCAAAAAATTAATGATAAGAAATGTCACCTCCTAAACTTCTCTCTATACTTTATACTTGAATAATGCTGTATGGAAATTTCTCTTTTTCTGATAGACAATAACAAAATAATTACCTCCGTGCAGAAAGCATAACAAACTAAACATAATCGATGTTGGTGAACCATTTCTGAGTGGATCTAAATTAAGTTTATCAAATACGTCTTCAATAACGGTAATAAACACGTTAATTAATTTGATGAATTTCGTATTCTGATGAAGGCTCATCAAGGCTCATTGCACTACCAATTTATTTTGCTGTTGAATATAAAGGAGAAAACTTAAACATATTAGAAAGTTAATTAGTACATTCAACCTAAAAGAAAAGCAACAGAAATTAAATTATACGTTCACTAACCGAACAAAATGAATATTCCACAGTTTCACCATCAATAATACTTGATAGAAATGTCAACGCTTTCTTTGGACATCGATACCTTATACCATAACGTCGATTTTCTCCCGTACATGAGCAGTGTACATTTGGTTCTACAGGTGTTTCATTCTGACTGAAACGTGCTTACTTCATGAGTACATGAATTTCTAATCTTACTTACTGGTTTTGTTTTACGGCTTTGAACGTAAAGAAGTTTTAAAAATACACGTAAAAGCATAATGAAAAGAAAAGAAAGAAAAAACATACCTTAGTCTAATGCAATAACACTGAAATGAATATGTGTTTTCGATACTACCAGTACATGGATCAAATTTGCAGTTTATCGTTGAATTCTCTTTCTTTTCCTCTTCCATTTTCAATAATCAAATTAAATTCGTTTTATATAGAAATATAAATTCATTGTACAACACAACAACAGTATCCATGTAACGATAACAATAACTTAAAATAAAAATAATTAAATTATAAAAAATAACTTCAAATTAAAAAAACTCTGAGAACTGTTCAATTTATCAGTCGATATAATCATAAATATTAAATCACTGATAACAACAAGGATTATCACTGGAATGATAAGAATATTAAACGTCCTAAAAACTACGCGACGCTTCTCAATTCCACAGTACTAATCATTAATTTATTACTGACAATTTCTATTGACACAGTAAGCCACCGAGTACCAGATTTGTCTGTTGTTTGAAATTCGAATGCATGGATTGGAGCGAATGAATCAAATATTATCAGATAGCGGGTATGGAGCTAGTTGTGAGTCGATGTTGAACTGCAGAGTTGTGATTTGAACTGAAATGTTGAAATTTGCTTTAGTTATCTCAAGATATTTGTATGTATATTACGCTTACATTGTACCCTATGCAAGGTTGGCAAAAAAAATGATCTGAAAGCTGTGCTTGATCTATATTTCCCATAGATGATGCAAGGACAGTAGGGAAACTCGGTAAGATTATCGGACGAATCTTATTGGGAATATTGATTTAATCAATTTAAAAACAAAAAGTGCAAAAGTCTAGGTAATTGTGGAGTTACTCTTAAGTCTTTCAAATACACATATAAGAAGTAATTCATTGATTTGGACTAAGTAATTCATTATTTGGACTAACTAATTCATGATTTGGACTAAGTAATTCATGATTTGGACTAAGTAATTCATGATTTGGACCAAGCAATTCATGATTTGGATTAAGTAATTCATAATTTGGACTATGTAATTTATGATTCAGGCTATGATTTTTCACTTCCCTTCTCTTCCATCCCACTTTAGAGATGAGAGAGATAAGGTAGATCACAGTCTACAGTTCATTCTTAGCATCTCAAGCAGCAGTATTACTTGTATTCAGTCGCCAAAATTAAAATTTCTTATTTTAAGTTTAGCGAAGAATGACGTATTCTGATTCTTAATCCATTTAAAGATATTTACGTGCACGTTATGCTCACATCATGTCTCGCAAAGAATGACGTATTCTGCATTCTTAGTCCATTTAAAATATTTACGTGCACGTTATGCTCACATTATGCCTCGCAAAGAATGACGTATTCTGCATTCTTAGTCCACTTAAAGATATTTACGTGCACGTTATGCTCACATCATGCCTCGCAAAGAATGACGTATTCTGCATTCTTAGTCCATTTAAAGATATTTACGTGCACGTTATGCTCACATCATACCTTGCAAAGATTCAATAATTTCTCAAAAAAAAAAAAAACATGAAGGAATGCAAAAACGTGTAATTCCAAGCGTATTTTCGATATTTTTGCATAAGAAACTATATCTGTGAATCATAACTAGTGAAACGTCACTTTGTTCTTAGGTTTTCCATAAAGGATGCAATCATATATGTCAGTGTAGAATCTTTCTCTTCTAACAAGAATTAAGATTTGATATATGAACATTTAAAAAAGTTTGTAATTTTTGAAAGAAACAAAAATGGTGTTAACATATATGACAAGAAAATGAACGCATTGCAATAATTTAGGTGTCAATGAAATCATAGATATCACCAAAAAAGTTTACTGAATCGATTAGAACAGATCGAAAATGTTCACAGTAGTGGGTACTTTTTGAAAGTCGAAGAGAATATATGTTTATTCTGTAGCAGGAGAAATCTATTCGAAAAATTAGCCTATGATTAAAAAATTCAAAACTTCTGAATTCGATTTAGCAAATTTTTTAATTTTGTCCTTAAATAACTCTATAGCAAAATAACATTAAGTAACTCTAGAGCACTTTCTCTCAGGCCATCAATATTTCAAAACTACGAATTTCGATATTAATTGTAAATTTTGCTTTCACCGCTTAGCAGTACAAAATGAATTATTAATTTGGATAATTTGGTTTTTGTTTTGCTTTAAGAATATGCGATCTGGTGTAAATCACCGACTCTCGGGGCGACGATTTGGGAGAAAATGGCATAACGAGATGGCGAAACATGTCAATGCAGTGATGAAACGAGCTAAGGAGCGTCGAATGGCGTTAACTAATACCTTCAGAAAAGGTCTTTTTTAATTTCTATTAATTTTCTACTTTGCTAAGAAAATCATTCAAATTAGACTAATGGCAGCATTGTTAATTTATATGTTATTTTTTAGTCAATTTTAATAATAGGTTTTCAGTGCTGCCATTTTTTTCTCCACACGGAATAATACATTGTATTATCTTGGTTCATATCATCTTTGCAATGCAAATTGTTGCTAAACTTTTTTCCAAAATCTTCTTTTGAATGACGTTTAACTTCATTGATAATTTTTATTACTTTTTACTTTTGTATTTGAAACTAGCAGTATCTAAAAAGTTAACATAAAAAAAAAAAATTATTTTCTTTATTTCAAAGTAATTGAATATGAGCTTAAAAAAGGTTTTTATTTTAATTTATAATTTTTAATCGGTTTTCCTTGTGGTGTAGTTCGATATCAGTTCTTTCAGCAACTCAGTCATTAATCAGAGTCTTTGAATTTACTTTGTCAAAGCAGACTATAACATGATCTCTCGGATTTATGATTGATTTTGCTGTTATTGTAATCCTATAGTTTTTCAGTTTAAAAGAGTAATAGAACCTTAACATCTGGAACTTTTAGTACCGCAACGACTAACTCAACCCGTTTCACCTCATAAACGTTTGAAGGAGCGAGCTGGTCTTTGGATGTTTATAAAACAGTCTGAAATTATTACTAAACCAAACACAATAACGTCATCTGTTCAACGGAGGGTTTGCTTTTATTACTTTTCCTTAACTGCTTAATATAATTATTGGTTGTTTTTCAAGTCTGTTTAGCAGAAAATTTCTGTATGTTATTTGTTTTTGATAAAGCGATAATGAATATTGCAAGATGAGACACATATTGAGTTGCTTTGCATATCATTTTTTCAGATGATTTTTTCCAAATTTTTGAGTGATTTTAGGTGCAAGAAGATGTGCGCACAGTAATGGCTGAGGATTCTCATGACAGGCGACAGATGTGGAATAGAGCACAGCAAGGAGCTGAAAGTGGCATTAATCGTAACGTTGACCTTTGCATGCCTTCATCAGCTGATAATATTTCTGGTATCTCCACTTATTTCAAGTAAGTATATTTTTTTTCACTTCTCATTTCAAGTTCAAAATTTTTTTGGTATTATAATTTGCTGATGAAAAATCGCAATTAAAAACAAATTTTTGAAAAGGTTTCTACCAATTGTTTCAAAATCTCTTGCATCTTTTTTATGAAAAATGTGAACTGATGTCCCAAGTGTATTAATGTGGTGTAATCTAATACTAATCAAAACGAAACGAATTGTAATACTTATTTATAGCCATGATGTTAAATGGTAGCGCAAAATTAACTTTTGTTCACTAAGTTTGTTTCTGCATCTATGTTTGTAAAAATTGACTCAGCTTTTATTCGCAACTTTTATTCTTAAGCTTATATATATATCTGCGACATTATTGTTTTATGTTAAATAACGATAAATATCAATTTGGTTGCTTAAGTATTTCAGTACATAAAATCTCTAAATTTGTCTCACCAATTTGATATTTTACAGTTTCAGAAACAAAAAAAATCTAAAAGTACCTATCAATGAACCTACAACTCTCAGTACGAAAGAAGTTAGCACAGTATCTTCGTGTGATTTCCCAACTACGACGGAAATCAATCGCGGAAATAAAAAGAAGCAAGATTCGCTTATAAATTTTTGTAGCTTTTTTTTTTGCTCAAAATATCCAGTATTCAGTAATCTCAATTGTAGGAAAACTCTATTCTCAATGATGAAATGTTCAATTTTTTATTTCTATTATTTCATTTTTTGTTTAAGCTTTGTTTCTCATCAAAGATTTCTGAACTTTTTTTTAGAGACGGAAAAAATTTGTGCTTGTTTCCTGCAGATTTTTCATTATTGGATTGTGCAGAACGAATCTTGTCAACTCTACCGCAGTTATTCCTTCGAAATGACGATACAACAACTTATTCTACCGCTGCAACAGGTATTGTGGCTTGTTCTTTGCGTCGCCACAATATATATCCGAAGAGTTCAAATTTTCAACAGAAACAACGATTGGAACCATCACAAAGAGAGAGCGATACTGAGGTAGGATATTGTTATTTCATGACCGAAATGACTACCTCATTTGACTATGTTCATTTCATCAGTATTATTTTATTGCTTTTTGCAGAAGTTTTCGCGCAGCTTTTTCGAGAATATGTCTCTACTAAACTCACTTCCGATTGATCCGGCGCTTCTAATAGATAGCAGTTCGTTATCTGCAAAATCATTTGAACTTCAAGACATTTCGATCTGTAGTGAGCATATTTTATCAAATTTTGATGATGCAGATGCTTCGCCGAGAACTTCATTTTCTAATAATGAATCGGGTTAGTATCAATTTTTTACCACACGTCTTATGTGCAAACTTTAGTATTTTTTCTGCCACGAAACCTATTCATGATTGCTGGATCGGATATGATGACGTTAAACCATTCTATTAATGAGTTGTTGGCTGTTTTATTTATTTATTTTTTTTTTGAATTACAATAAAATTAGAAGGTACGCTCCATTTCATACTTTTGCAGAGGAAATATGATATTTTAGATTGTAGCTTTAGCGATTTTTTTCCGAAAATCGTGAGAAATGATGTTAGCCCTTTGTCAAATTTATCGGTTAACTCAAATGATCTGATGAAACTGTCAATGAGCAAAGATTTTTCGACAAATATTCCTTGCAACTTAACGCCGCAACAACATGAATTTGATTGGAGTGAAAGTCATCCAATCACTATAAGCGCTTGGTTTAAGAAAGATGCAGCAAATATGGTAATTGTTATTCACATGTATGTTTGAGAACTAAAAACGATAAAAACCTTTTTTTTTTCAGAATTCTGGTTTAAAAATAACTCCAATTCGATATCCTGAAACACTATTTTAGCAAAAATTGTCAAATTAGGCTGTGGAGCAGTTTTTACGTCTCAATATCAGTATTGTTATTTTTGCCAGATTTACTTGAATGCAGAATCTTGAAACGTCAAATGTTATTTTCTAGTCAGACGCTGGCAAAGGCATTCATCACAGTGCTAAAAATAGCAAAACATATCAAAGTTATCGACCAATGGAGTATGATTTTATTGAACCTGCCATTAGTGAGACAATGAACAAGAGACAACAGATGAAAAATTCTTCGGCAAGGAAGTTTGTAATTATGGTCGCTACTAGTTCTAAATGAATTCAAGCTGATATGTTTTATGTAAAGAATATTAAATTCTTTTCTTTTTTAAAGAAGAGAAACATATTCACTGCAATGTTTTTATGTCTTGCTACAATTTTTCGGTCATGAAGCAATTGCAGGAAAAAAATTCGTTCCGAAATGCCAAGTTTCAAATCAAATATTGAGACATGCAGTGCTTTCGACTTCATTTGTGATTCTCAGGACTCAAATTTTAGCTTTTGTTTTTGAGTTCTTTAAATTTCCTGCCGAACCAGAATCGATTCTGAATATTTGATTTTAACTAGTAATGTACTTAATTATTTGTTTTCAGGACCAATTTATTTGTTGTATAAAGTTAAATTATTTATTGTGTGAAGTTAGAAGAATATCTATAGTTTTATAATGATTGAACCACTGCTGTGTATTATTTGTTTTTTCTATGTTCTATGTAATCATGTTGTTATATGTTTGTTTTCATTAGTTATGATCATTATTTCATGTTTTTCATTAGTACCCGAGTTTAAGCCAATGTAAATAATTCTTTCTTGAAGTTTTTTTGTGGAATTAAACTCATTGTATTTATTTATTTGTCACGTGTAATTAATGCAAGATAGAAGAACACGAATATAGTTGTAGCCATGTTGATATAAATGTTATTGCTGGTATTTTTTCAGTCCTGAAAGCCTGTAAATATTTATTTGAAATAAATTTTTTGGTAATATGATAGTGGGTTTTATTTAGTTTTGTTGGTATCATAATTAGGGAAAGCAAAGATGTTTTTTTTTTTCTTAATACTTAAGATATTTCTTGATATACTTTACTGTAAATATAATACCTCTTAATTATTTGATATTTAATGGATAAAGAATCCATTACTTGAAACCTGTTTAGGGATCTCATGCTGCAACTTTGTTAAAAACAATCAGATTTGATTTCCTGCATATATCATCATTGTTGATGAAACAAACAAGGAGCAAACCGAGTTTTAATCGTTCATCCAAAATTTACGGTGGATTTATTAGCAAACTTCCAATTATATAATGGGAAAATTAGAAAATGAAATCACGCAAATATTGTAAATTAAGTGACATTTGCTGGTACCATTCAATAAATGTGATTTGATTTGCATGTAACATACATATCTCAATAGAATAGAACAAATTGTAAATCTTGCAAAAAATATAAAGTCCATTTTTTTTTTTTTTCAATTTCTCGATGTCGTATACCAATGTAGTGTTGATGTGTAATCACTTGACTTTTTTCCATTCCTTACTCTTTATTAGATACTTTGGGACATTTTAAAAAGGGCATCTTTGTCATATCATTATTACATCTTAAGATATTGCAATCCTTTTTATGAAAAAAGCATTTCTAACCAAATGTTTTGTGAAATTTTCGTTAAATGTGAGGAAATAGTTGCTGTTAACAGTTTTCTTCTGCTCTTTACTGTTTGACTAGGACTAGCGGAAACTTTATTCTGGTTTCAGTTTATACTTTTGCTTTCAAACGTTAGAATCAATAAACTGTGAGTATCGCATATTGAATAACATTTTAAAATGCTTGCAAAAGTTTTAAATTTACATGTTTTTTTTGCTCCTCAGAAACTGAGCTTTTATAACAACAAATGTGGAATGATTTGAACAGAAGTATATGTTAAAATATTGTGCTTTGATATATTAAAAAATAAGATAAAATAAGTTCAAAAGCTCAATACGAAGAGGAAAAAAAATGAAACACATTAAATTTCTTTCTGTTCGATTTGTTCGATTCGGTGTAAAATTTAAAGTTCCGCAAATTTTAAAGCACTAAATAAATGCAATTAGTATTTCCAGTTAATTCAATAACTTGCTTTCGGAAACGCTGGAAGATCGGAAGAAGTCCCATTCATTCAGAGCAGAAGTTATGCATCTGTAAATGCATTTCTGGACAGCAGTAGTTTTGAATAGATTTCATACCCCATGGTTTATAATATTAATATTTATGAAACAAAATTAATTATATAGATTATTATATAGGCAAAATGAACTAAGCAAGTCGCATTTGAAACAGTATGAAAAATGAAGTAACAGTAAAGTTTTTCCCAAACAAAAATGCCATTTTACAATTTTACTTAGGTTAGATTTTCTACATGTTCAAAAATCACTGCTTCTCTTATAATAATATAATATGACTCCTTCTGATTTCCTCTACCACCAACAATAACTGTTTAGTTTTCTTGTTTCCATAGTAATAACTTTGGATTCGCCTGTGACATTCACATGTTCTTTTTCTATTGATCTCTGAAACGGATAAGTTGTATTTCGAGTAATTTCCATAATTTCAATTCATGAAACCCACTGTTCAACGTTTATTATTTGAATCTTACAGAGAAAATACGAATGAACATAGTCCAAGGTACTCCGATTTATGTAATTTTCAATATCGATTCTACTAATGGAATCAACACTATAGTTTTTAATTCTGATAATAGCCAATAAAAGTTGGAAAAAATGTTTTTAATAGTAGTCTAAATGTACAGATTTTTCTCGAATCATTATTTCTTTTGCTCAGTGATGAATATAGACCAAGTCCGACGGATTTTTTCATACCTGCCACTGCTGAATTTATTGGCTCATTCATGTTCACTTTTTTTGGTAAGCTTCATTTTTAAATAATAATCAAATTTTGTAAAGGAAAAATAATCAAATTTTGATGAATTTTCTGATTCTGTTAATATTTGGATCCGTTCAAACAATAATTTAGGAAATTCCGTCCCAGCCAAAATTCCTTAATTCCAGGTATTCTTTCATATTTGCCTACAATTAATACGCAATTAGCAGTATCACTGATAGACGGTTTTGCTTTGTACGCATTGATGTGTTCTTTGGGGCGTTTCAGTGGTGCACATTTGAATCCGGGTAATTTTCTTCTTTTTTGAGGCTAAGAGATGGTGCAGATCGTGATTAATAAGAAGCAGGTCGTGATTAATATGAAGTAGATCGTAATTAATATGAAAGAGTACAACAGTAAATTCGAAAATCTGCTTTAATTCATAAGTCTGAAATTCATTTTTGGAAGTCCAAATAAATGAAAATGTGTAATTTTGAGGTTTCAGCACAAACGTTGTCAGTAATATTTGTTGGAAAATGTCGCTTGGTAATTGGATTTTTCATGATATTTATGCAATTTTTGGGAGCCTTTCTTGGTGCTGTTTATGCGCAATGCATTCTACAAAGCAGCGAATTTGCAGGAGCAATGTATACAGCAATGAAATGGTCAAGAACGGATACATATGTAATAAATCGTTTACAGGTGAAACATTTTTTGTAAAATGTGTTGTTAATTGATATGATCTGCAAAAGACTATGTTATACATGAATTACAGTCTTGAAAAGTAACAGTTATGGAGAATAAAATTTCTAAATTACATACACTGCATTGACACTGTTCTAATTTGTAAGTTAGTCGGAGAACATTTTCAATAAGATAACATCAAAATCAAATTGAACCATTGAAATTGAAATTCATGCATTAATTAATGAAATGAACAAAATATTTACCGGAAAAGCTAATTAATTGAAAGCTAATTAATTAATATAATTCCGTTTTATTTTGCAGTATTTTTTCATGGAACTAACATTGAGCACATTGATTTGCTGTGCTTACCTGTTCACAGGCATCATTAATCGCGGTAGGAATGGTACCTTATGTGCTACGACTGTATCTGCAGCACGGGTATGACTATTTTATTGCTTGAATTGTTCACCGCATAAATTTAGATTTATTTAATCCAACAATAATTAGTAAATTAGTTCTACGCAATTAAAGATTAATGAGACGATACTACAGTAATTGGAGAAAAGAATTGAAAATTCAGGTCATCATTACTTTTATTGGATATTCCACTATCGGTCAAGCAGCAAATCTAGCGAGAACTATAAGCTTAACTTCTACGGCATACATATTTTTATCCGCGTGTGATGAATGGCGATTCATTTACATACCCTTGCTTGTTGATTTGATTTCTGCTCCTGTTGCTGCTTTAATTTATTGGTTTATTCTTTCAAATTTCTTATATAAACTAATAACATTTTAAGCAAGCTAACTTCTATTCATCCTTTTAACCATAGGATTAATGTTTGCTCGAGGATCTCTTGGTTAATTCTAGATTTTTCGAAATGAAAGTAGAAAAAATCAGCTCCGAGATTGTGAATTTCAATTCTTTTCTACTTCTAAATGAAATTGTCATCAAAAATTTTTAGGATATCTCTGAAATACAATGTGAAAAATCAATAGCATGCCGAATGAAAGTTTATGCTGATAAACTTTGTCAACAAAGTAGCGTGAAATGCAATTTCTAAATCAAACGGAAAGAGAACAAAGTAAAATGGGAACGATCATGGACTGCTGTCACAATTATTGCCGAATGTATCAAACAGTTCAGAGTTCTAAAAGAGAAAATAATAAATGGAGATATATGAAGGCGGCGTGTTTCAATGTCTAAACTTAAATACGATGTTTCTAGAATGCATACCAACAGTGCCCTAATTTATGCCACTCTTCATCAGAAGATAATAAACATCTCTAATGTATCACACATATTTCAAATTGGAAAATTATTATGACCATTTGGGTACTTGGCAAAGTTTAATAAAACTAAGCAGTAAAAAGTTACAAACAATACTATAATAGAATTCTATCATTTAAAATTCCGAAAAATTCTAAAATATAGGAAGTATAAATATAGGAAGTACACGCTATAAATATAGGAAGTACAAGTCTTTTCCTCGTGACAAAATTTTCAAATTTAAATATAAGTTCTGATGTATTGAAACTAAGATGCAGTGTTTGTACAGGATCGTTGTATTTATTGACCATATTTAAAAACTAAACAGCTTGCGTTTTCATTCAATCCAAAAATACAAATAAATTTCTTATTACGATTTCTAGTAGACTATATCTGCTACACTGAAATTGTGAACCAATTAATTTGACATACAACTTGATATGCTTTGCATTCAGATGAATAGAAATGTCAAAAGTTGGTTTTCAGTTTATCGCTGAAAAATTCTATATTTCGAACTTTGCTCCAGAAAGGGATTATTAATGATTCAGTCTTAACAATTCGAAAAGAAAAAGCAGGAAGAAGCAAGCATATCGACATCTTTTTATCAAAAATTTTTTAAGCTCATAGAAACTTATAGAAGAAACACCGGAAAAATATTTTTAATTGTAAAATAATGATCTAAAAACAGGATTAAAAATGCTGCAAAAGGACTGCAAGCATTCTCGCGTAACATTTTGCTCTACTGCAAGCGACGTACGTAAATTTCAGTTAATTTTTTTCCTAGAAATAATGTCATTTCTTGAAAATATGACAATTGTTGTGGTTACAGTTTTGGTTTTCGGCTGGTCTGGTCTGGTATTTAGGATGAATAAGAAAAAGGGTAAAATGTCATTGCAATCGCTGAAGAAAGAAGCTGAAATGGTGAAAAAATATCATTTTTATCATTTTTTTTTTTGTTAAATAAGTAATAATACAGTTGAAATTTTTAACTGCAATAAAATTTGTTTAAAAATCATTCAAATAAATTTTACTTGTTAATTTTTAACTATCACTGATGACAAATGAATTCCAGAGAGAGCATCAAATTCCAATCGAAAAACTTTTTGCTGAATTGAAAGCAGATATAAATACGGTATATATAATAAATAGTATAATAATATTTGAAAATTATTATTTGTAGTTAACGTGAAGAAAAACCCAAACTTAGGTGAAACAAATGATAATTGACCACAGTTTCTGAACATTTTTCAAAACTATTCAATACTTTGAAATATAAAATGCGCATTTGTATTTACTAAAATTAGAGTGAGCATGATCAGTTGAAGAAATAAAGTGATCAAACAGCTGTAATTACTGAAGAATGATAGCAGAGCAAATTAGGTGCTATGTGAAATGGATCACGCAAGTTCAAAAATTCAATAGTCGTTTAGAAACTCGCAGTTAACTACTCTAAAATTCGTTTAAAATCATTTGAATATAGAAAATCAATAGGTTATTATAACTTTAAACTATGTTGTTTTTATTCTTCATCAGTTCAAAATCTAAGAGATAAAAAATTCAGGGCCATTCGAAAGAGACAGCAAATCAGTTATTGAAAGAGTATGGTATGAATATTCTGACACCACCAAAGAAAAGATCAGAACTTCTGGCTGCACTGAAATGTTTGTTCGCTGGATTTAATTTTCTTCTATGGCTTGGATCGTTTGCATCCGTCTTGAGTTACATCATTGAAAGTCGATATAACGCTAACGTCGAGCTGGATAATGTTAGCAATATATCATTTCATTAACTTAGAGAAAAGATTATAAAATAAGCCAGAAGAATGTGATAAATGAATCTCTTTACAGCTTTATATGGGTATTGTTCTTGCGATTGTCGTTGTAATCACTGGACTTTTTGCCTACTATCAAGAATATAAAAGCTCTAAAATTATGGAAAGTTTCGCAAAATTGGCACCTCCTACTGCTATGGTATAATTATAATAATGGTTAATATTTTTGACATGATAGTAATATTTACCTAGCCGACACTCTATTGATAAAAGCAATTTAGGTATTGAGAGATGGCCAGATAAAGAAGATAGACGCCACATTGATAGTACCAGGTGATATTGTACATATAAAGGCCGGTGATCGCATTCCAGCAGATATTCGAATTATCACTAGTTCTGGTCTCAAGGTTAATTTTGCCATTATATCTTCCTCTAAAATCAATATTGTTTTCTGTAAAAATGATAAAATGACATGTTTATTACTTAAATACTGATTTACATTATCCTTTTTATTGTTTCATTCATTCTGCTAGACATTTAATATATATTTTAGGTAGACTGTTCAACACTAACTGGAGAAAGTGAGCCGCAAAATCGTGGTCCTGAATGCACCCACGTGAATCCGATGGAAACTAATAATCTAGTCCTTTTTGGAACCGGTGCTGTGGAAGGAAAATGCATGGGAATTGTAGTGTTCACAGGCGATAAGACGGTACAATTTGTAATTAAAATCGTAAATTATTTATGATAATTTTGAACAACAGCCAAATCCCAACAAATCTATTTTCATCGTAATATGCAAATAAATGGATCTGTAATCATCGCCTCAGTAACTTCATGCTTTTCCTCGAAAACTCGTTCTTATAGAATCTCTTGCTAGAGCAGAACATAACTCGCTAATGATATTTAGCTATTTGACGAAGAACTTCCCTATTTCGTGTATGATTTGCTTAGAATGATTTTCCAGGAAAAGAAAAAATTTATTCTTAAAATCGAGAGCATTCCAATGAAGGTATAAATAGGCATGAAACAATTAGCGAGTAATAATTTTACAAATTTTTTTAGATTATGGGACGGATTGCATTTCTGACATCACGAGTTGATTCCGGAAAAACACCGATTGGTCGCGAAATTGATCATTTTATTAAGATCATTGGTATTGTTGCCGCAACTATCGGCGTTTCATTTTTCATAAGTAAGCTAAAATTTTGATCGTTTAAAATTTTCGGAGATATTAAAACTCAACAAGTTATCATTTGTAATTAACTTTTAGTTATAATAACTCTTTTCTTTTTATTTTTAAAAAAGAAGAAAACCAACAAATTTGTATTTAAAAAAATCAAATTTAAGTTCTTTTTTCCGTTTTAAATTTTCAGTAAGTCTGATTTACGGATATACGTTTGTGGAAGCCTTGGTCTTCCTTATTGGTATCATTGTGGCTAATGTTCCGGAAGGTATCATTGCTACTATGACGGTACGTTTTAAATTCACAATCACATTTGAGCACAGAACACAAAAATGAAAAGAATTAAACGAGGAACTAATAGAAAAGCTGCGAAAAAATAATATATTTATTCTAAATGGAAATCGAACTTTAATTTCTCAGATTTCATTGTTGTCTCGAGAAGGAGATGACTGCAAATGTATATCTTTGTGATATTTCCGCATCTAATTTCAGGTTTGCTTAACTTTAACGGCTGTTAAGATGAGGCGGAAGAATTGTCTAGTGAAAAAATTGGAAGGAGTAGAAACTCTCGGTTCAACTTCCGCTATTTGCTCAGATAAAACTGGCACATTAACGCAGAATCGAATGACTGTCACCCATACTTTGTTCGTCCCAACTAACGTCCTATCAGCTATTGTTAATTAAGAATTTCTGGCTCAAAGATTTTTCCAAAATTATTTTCACAATTTTTCCTAATCATTTTGTGTAGTAATTACTTAATTATAGCTTCAATGGTAATATTAGTGAAGTAAATTTTCATAAAGATACACTTGACGAAAATAATCCTGAGAAAATGAATTCCGATCATCTCGTCAGAACTTTCGGCTCTTTCCTGCGATGTGCAGCATTATGCTCTAATGCTACATTCAAGGTACAATATTATTCTAAATTAAGCTTGCATTCTTTTTGCAATTGAGAAATAAAAATGCATAGAAAAGGAAAAGTTTATTATGAAAATAAAGTATATTTAATAACTTTTATTTTTTTTAAATGAAGGACAATTTCAAGTGATGAATATTTTAAATTTCATTTCGAAGATATTTATTGATAGTGAGTTGCACTGTTACGAAAAAAGACATTCTTTCTGAATATTCCATATTTCAAATATACGACTTTATTCTTGAAGATTGCATTTTACTTAAAATTCAAGACTAGTTCATGGAGATAAGTAGGTTATCTCTTTGTCCGCAAGTTTTGTTTTCTTGAAGAATGACGACCGAAACATCAAAGTGTGGAAACGTGATGCCAACGGCGATGCTTCGGAAGTTGCCATCCTAAGATATTGCGAATATATTTGTGGTAACGTATCCGCCTATCGAAATCTTCATCCCAAAATTTGCGAAATTCCCTTCAATTCAACCAATAAATACCAGGTGATGCATATTCAGAATTGTAAAATTTTTTAAACCTTATGAGTTATCCATGGTAGAAATATTTTTTGCATAAAATAATTGCGCTGATATTGATAATACGTAGCATCAAAATATTTTTTCAGGTATCGATACATAGGCAGGAATCTGATCGTCATTTCATTTTAGTCATGAAAGGAGCACCAGAACAAATTATTGCTCGATGTAAAACATATCTTCAGGACAGAGAAGAGAGAAATTTGACTGAAAAAGATTTAAAAGTTTTTCAAGAAGTAAAACTTTTTTTAGAGAAAGTAAAACATTTCAAAACTTGGAATTATTTAGATTGGAATTATTGTTTTTTTTATCTTTGATTAGAATTAAAAGTTTGCTGTAAATTTCCATTTAAATAATTGATCTCTTCAATGCATCAAATTCTTACGGCCTTTCGAAGCACTGCTATTCTTTACAGATTTATGAATATCTTGGTGGATTAGGTGAACGAGTTTTGGGATTCTGCGATTTGGAACTCGATCCAGCGAAGTATCCAGAAAATTTCGTATTTTGCACTGATCCACTAAATTTTCCCATAAAAGGACTACGATTTCTAGGACTCATTTCAATGATTGATCCTCCACGGCCGGCTGTACCAAATGCTGTTGGTCTTTGTCAGTCAGCTGGAATCAAAGTATATATTTTAAAAATATGTTTCATACTAGAATCAATTCGAATCTTCGCCTTTATCTTGCCTTCTATATTTGCATTATCAATTATCACTGACCTCTTTATCTATTGTCTTCGGTTTATTATTCCATCAAAAAATTTCTAGTTGGGGCTTAACTTTGAAATTATCAAGAATATAATTCTTCTTTTGTTATTATATCTTCGGAAAATTTGCAAAATGATGTGAAATACTGTGAAACTTACTTTTTGACAAGTGTAGAATTCTTTTAGTTTATTAGTAATTCTGTGATTTATTACCAGTTTCAGATTGTAATGGTGACTGGTGATCATCCATTAACAGCTGAATCAATTGCTCGGCAGGTCAACATTATCAAGGAAGGAAGTATAACTTCGAAGATAATAAACGATAGTGATAAGCTGAAACGAGAAAAAGCAATGGACACCGATGATAAAAATCAGTTTGTTTCCAAATTGCATTGCTTTTTTTTGACATCGAAATGCTCGCTAGTTTAAATTAAGCCAGAAAAAACCCTATAGTGATACAGTAAAATTTAAAGTAATGATTTGATTTGAAGTTGATATAATATTTACAGAAGCCAAGCAATGATTGTACATGGAGAGCAGCTCAAGAAATTATCAGATGAAGATTTACAATATATAATAAAGCATTACTCATGTGTATGTTGAATTATAACTTCTATGAGAAATTTTCTAGGAACATAATTATTTCTTTTTCAACCGTTTTACATTGTTGTTAGTTAAATCAAATTTTATTATATTTATTTCTCTACATATCTTCCATTTATTAATTAATGCAAATCATAATTAATAAATGAATAAGCTAAATGCTCGGCCAATTCTCAAAGATGTTTTTATATGCAGATTGTTTTCGCTAGAACATCTCCAATTCAAAAATTGCAAATAGTGGAAGCTTTCCAGAATGCGGGACATATCGTAGCTGTCACTGGAGATGGCGTTAATGATGCACCAGCACTTCGGAAAGCTGATATCGGTATGATATTTTTTGAATTTTATTGCTCACATCACATTTTCTAAGTATAATTTGAATTAATGTGATTGACATATAAGTGAAAAGATTAATAGTTCTAAAGCGTTAACAAGAAAAGTAATTCATATCCTTTTTGTAGGTATAGCAATGGGAATTGCTGGTACAGATGTTTCTAAAGAGGCAGCTGATATGATTTTATTGGATGATAATTTCGCATCCATTGTTACTGGTGTCGAAGAAGGTCGAATCATTTTCGACAACTTGAAAAAATCGATAGCTTACACGCTTACCTCAAATATTCCAGAAATTACTCCCTTCTTAACTTATGTACTCTTTGGTATACCACTTCCGCTGAGTATTGTCGCTATTTTGTGTATCGATTTAGGAACTGATTTGGTTAGATATTTCTTTTAAAATTTCAAAATTAGATTCGTGCAAAGTTTAAATAACCTTGAGTTACTTAAAGCTCTTTAATCGATTCTTAGGAAAGCCATCACTGTTTTCTGAAAGTCAAACAGTGAAATTTCTTTACGAATGCAATTATGACGGTCAGTTTTTGAGAAATTAGGCATTTAAATTATTTGTTTGCAGTGGCCAGCTATATCGATTGCTTATGAAGAAGCAGAGACAAATATTATGAAGAGACCACCAAGAAATGCCAGAGTTGATAAGCTTGTTAATGCCAGGTTTTGAAAGTTGCGCTCGAATTTTCATGAATGGAAAGAAAAATTTTTATAACTAAAAATGATTAGCTGAAATAGTAACAAAATTTTCAGGTTAATGAATTTTTCATACTTACAAATTGGCTTCATACAAGCAGCAGCTGGTTTCATGACTTATTTGGTTATAATGGGAGAAAATGGATTTCATCTTCATCGGTTGCTTTGGATCCGCGATGAATGGGATGATCCAATGGTGGACGATTTGGAAGATAGTTATGGACAGCAATGGGTTCTTTCCATATCTATGCATTAAAAAGAATTTCTGAATGATAACTATCGAGTTATAAAAAACCAATGATTAATCAAAAGCTTTTTTTTTCTTAAATTGAGCATTCCTTGTAGACCTACAGTGCACGAAAAGATCTGGAACGCTGCTGTCACGGTGCTTTTTTTTATGCAATAGTTGTAGTACAATGGGCCGATCTACTGATATCAAAAACTCGCTACAATTCAATCGTGCAGCAAGGAATGAGGTGATTAGCTGATTTACTTTGAAAAAAAATTATCTATTTCAAAAACATGTAACTTCAAGTTACACCAAATTATTTCATTTCGAATTTAAGTTTCTTTTCAAGAAAATCAAGTGATTTACTTAAGCAATTTTTCTAATCTGTGGAGAAGTCACTTCAATGATTAACTAGAGAATTCTGATAGCTTCTAATTTTCGATGCTTTAATAATTTTTATCAAATACAATCATTTTTTTTAATTTCAGCAACTGGATCCTAAATACGGGCTTAATATTTACTGCAGCGATCAGCACGTTACTTCTTTTCACACCTTATATAAACAAAGTATTTGGTATGACACCTCTTAGGTATTTCATTTCCAGAAGATTGTCAACTATACTTGAAAATTTAAAGCAAAAATCCTTTATTTACACATTCATTGTTGTAAAAAAATTGAAAGAACTACTCTGCAATAGACGTAACAATGAGTTATAGTTTTAACAGATTCAATAGATGTGCACAAACTAAGCAGCAAATTAAAAAAAATATGATTCAGTCAAATTATTGCAGGCTTTCCTGGGCAATGACCCCAGTACCATTTGCATGGTTGCTATTTGTTTATGATGAAGTACGTAAATATTTCTGCAGGACGAGACCTTACGGTTGGCTGTATCGTGATACTTATTACTGATAATGATATCGATTGCACTGGACTGCTGAAATTGCGATATTTGAAGTTACGTAACTGTATCGCATAATACGGATAAAACTGTTTATGGCTCAGGAAACGGAATGTTTTGTTTACAACAGCATTCCATTGTTTTTTTTCTCAACTGCAGTCTAATATTTCTTGTGCAGCAGATATTCATCCTATATTGACAGAGTAAGATGATCGTCGAGTCATGCCATCATTTATAAAAGTAATGGCATGAGTGTTGCTAATTATCATCAATATGAATTTCAAATAATCTTTGGAAATATATCATGTCCGAAACATAGAATGTAAAATTTATACTTTAGACTTTATATTTTAGACATGCAAAAATTCTTAAATTTACTTTATGTTTTAAGAAATAAAATTTCATTTCAAATGTTTACAGTCTTAGTTTAGCGGTGAACATATTCGAATTTTTTAGAATAATGTAATAGCTTTGTAATATAATAGCTATGCACCGTTAATATGCTGACCTCGAAAATGATAGAAGGCATGTTGACGTTTTGATTGTGGTAATGTATCACAACCTCACCTAGAAGGTTAGTTACTGCGACAATGTAACTGGAAAGATGTAGAAAACATGCTCTCTCGATCATTTAATAATGGGAAGAGAGGAATGGTGGCGAAAATTGAACTTCAACGGGTATGTAGAAAGGCATGATGACAATGGACATATTAAAGGGTTCTGGGGTGGAGAAAGACATATCAGTGATGTCAATCTTGTCACTATAAATCTTTGTTTTCGTAAATCAACCCGATGTCAACAGAGCCTATTGATTTCTTACAACCAGCGACCAACAGGCATCGCGTAAATTTTCCTCTATTACATCGTTACATCAGAAACAGTACTCATTTAACAAGCACACTGTAAACATGATTGCAAATCTTCCTTATCTTCCTTACATATCATGAAGTTTTTTGAAAAATTAATAATATTATAGAAATGTCTAATTTCATCTTCTTAAATTCATCTTAAATAGTAATTGTAAAGAGCGAATCCAATAGGACAAAAAATGACGTTTAGCCTTTAAATGAAATCCACACATTCTTTTCAAAGTATTCGTTTTAAACGAGACTCTTAATACATTACATCACTATGCTCCATTAATAATAAATATCCTTTCCTAAATGTTTTTTTTTTTTTTTTTTTAAAGCATAAGAAAAATTAAATAGCAAATTGTTTAAATCTAAGTATAATGAAATTTGAAAAACTGTAGAATAATTAGTGACAATTAGAAGTTCTATTTTCAGTGTAATATTATACACAGCTGACGTATTAGAATTTTGTTTTTTGTAATGATGAAAGTGTTCAGTTCCTTATGTGATTGATAAATGTCACCGTAGGAGATATTAAGTTGAAAAAAAAAAAATGCTGAACTGAATTTAGAAGAGAAGTAAGACTAGTCTATGGGAATAGTAGTGAATGTCAATTTTTTCCTCATCAAACAAATTCTTCCTTCTTGCGCATCATTGATAAAATTTTTCCCATTGCCTCACTGATCTCATTTTATGTCCCACAAATATAAAAGGAAAAAAAAAGATGTAAATAATATTATGGTGGTCTCTTTCATCCACTGATGTTCATTAATATCAGTTTCTTTTATCAATCATCGTTATCATTATAATCATCATAATCACTATTATCATCATTAGTCATTCCTATTGTTAGAGAAAGAATGGTTGAAATAAGGAGAGGAAAAGAGAATTAAGATTTCAGGGACAAATTCGCTCAACCACTACCCAATGCAAAGGACCACCTTCTTTCATTCATTCATTCACATCATGTATTGTCATTTGTCTTCATAAATACTTCAGGGACAATCTTGGCCCAGACCCACCCGCTTCCCCGCCTCTCTTTATCATTTTGATTTATTACCCCGAGGGATCCAGTCGTCATTTAGATTTATGAACTGCTGCTGTTAATAGTGAATTAATGATGACATCGCTATTAATTCTCCTAACAACCATCCCTTTCATCTCTTCTTTTATTATATATGCATGCATGTGCAACACAAAATAAATGTAGTCATGCTGAAAGTTACATCAAGATTTCTCGGGGAAAAATAGTTCTTCATAAACATTGCATTCCTCTAATGTCAATCATTACTGAATCAGTCTAAATTTTGGTTCGAAATTGAAATTTATGGATGCATTAGTTGAGTGTCACTTTTACTTTATAATTAAATAATAAATTAGTAAAGCAATTATTAGCTTGTAATAGCTATTTGGATATATACTGAAGTAATTAGTATTAATATTAGTGATGTGGTAAGATATAAACGATAAGCCTAGCATAAGAATTTTCCGATCCTTTATTGAAATGTTCAGAAAAAGCTTATGACGTTAATTGATTGATTATTTGTCAACTAGGCCTCGAGTCTATATATACATGTATAAATTTGTTGTAATTAGCAAGGGAGCAGAATGTAAGATGAAGATGGGTAATGCTTATTATTATGTGTGTTTCCTTTTTTGATAAATGAATGTAAAAATTGGTCATTTGTTTCTGTTCATTGAAGTACTCTTCATTCACATCTTCAATTTTAGTGACCATGTAATATTTAATGTTTACAAATTGTTATGTGTAAAATAGTTCCAAATATTAAGAATTTTAATATTTCAGATACATTCGAAAATGTTTGCATTAAATATTGAGCAGATAAAATTCCATCGTTGATCGTTCCTTTGCACTGTTCAGCAAGTTTGGCCACAGTGATATATAAAAAAAAAAAAAAAAAGTCTCATGTAATGGATGCACTCAATTCACCCGATAATGATCTTAAGAAAACGCCTATGAAATTGGACAAAATGGCTCTAAAAATGATAACTAAAAAAGGTTGGCATATTTATGGAGTATTTGGAAGTGTTTTTGGAAGAAGCCGACCTTATTCGATGTAGTTAGTAATTTTTTTAAAATTCCGCTCTAAAATCTTTATTGTTTAACCTTATTAACCATTCTTTAACTTAGTAATTTCAAAAGTAATTATTGAGAGTTATTTTTACATAAGTTATTTTTGAAAGAATTATTTCTATGCGATGGCTGAATTATAATTTGTTCTACATTTGGAACTTCTCTTACAGCGTATTTCAAAGTTAGGATAATTATTGCACTCTTAGCTCTAAGTTTCTTGTTTGTTGAATTAAGTTAGAAAAAAAATTTTTAGTTTTAATATTATTTCTTAATCAAATTACAATTTACTCAGAATTTTTTGCATGTTTCCATATTTTTTTCATTATTGGCGTAATTTTTTGGGAAATTAGAAACCAGTTTTATCCTTTCCTGTGTAATTTTAAGTAGTGGCTCATTGCTCGATTGATACCGTTAATTTTTCGCTAAGTTAACACAAAATATTAGTTTTAATCTGCGATCATATTTCAAATAAGCAAGATCAATTTGTTCAGTTATGAGTTTTTTTAAAATAATGATGCAGTTTGAAATGGCTTTAGCAGCAGTGTAACATAAATCGAGTGAAGCAATGATTTTAGTTGTGTTATGTTGGCGGCGAAAGATAAATTGCCGAGGATAAAATGTTGCGGGAAATGCCAAATTTTATGTGAATTATCAATCAAAATTTTCCTCGACCTGTCAGAATAATTGGTTAAAATGCCTTTTGGACCCACTTAAGCACATTTGTTACCAGCAGCAACTGTCCCATTGCTCTGTAGCAATTCCACGCTCATCACTGCATTCCAAGAGAGCACTGAAATAAAATTCAAACACAATCATCTCCTAGCATCATTTCAGCATGCAATAACAAATATATTAAAAATCATTTAAATAAATGAGGTAGATTTCAAATTAAAGTGGAATCATGTAGCTATTATATTGCTATTATAGTGCTGTCTATATAGGATACAGACAAATATATTTTGGCAATTTTCAAGAGGTAAAATTAGAATTGTTTTTCAGCTTCTTTCTTTTTTAAGATGAAACTTTGGGTCAAATTTGGCAACTTCCTTCATGGCAATTAATACTGCACCGGGAAACTGATACTTATTATTATAAATGAGCGAATAGGTCAGCTAGGAGCTCTCTATACATGGTACTGCTAAGATCAAAAAATTGCAAGAAAATAAGATTTCCAAAATATTAATACAAACTAAAAGGTGTTGATATAAATAGAAATTCTGTAATTAATTTAAAAATTAAACTAGGACTCAAAAATTAAGAATTAATGTACCTTGGATCATATTAAAGCAAATATAATTGAAACGTTCTCATCATTTTTACGACAGTGTAATTTGCACCTTCTAGAGACTGAAAACTTTGCCATAACGCTAGTGGAGAAATTGCTGTTAAAATGAACAGAATGAGGGAGATTGCGATAATAACACTGAAAAGAGAGAGGGAAAAAAAAAAAAAAAAAACAAGATTCATATCAGAACGCATTAAATTCTTCGAACAAATTTTATTGACAAAACGGAAAGGTGTTTTAAAAATATTAAAATTTTATTTATTGCGAGCAGGTGCAAGTGATGTCAAAAAAAAAGGATTTGAGAAATAGTGGTTAATGAACTTCAAGACCATTAATACTATTTTTAATCAGTTGTAAGACTCTGAAAAATATAAAATTTCTTTCGAGATGTTAGGGAAAGTGATTTGTTAATGGATTATTATTTGCAAATCGTAGTAATTAAAGAGCAAAATAAATCAATCATCTATGCTATTATGACTGCTATTGGCCAAGACAGTGCTATCAGTCAAGATAGTGCTGTTGGCCAGAATAAGATGGATAGAAACTAATTTTCTGAGTTGATCCCATTTAGTGCAGTGTATCTCATGGAGGAAGCAAACATTGAACATATCAAAATGTTAGTTAGCCGAGGGAGGCTTCCAATGTGACACGTTTAATCATTCACACTAATTTATACTAAATGAAGCATTAACTATCGCTGGGCTATGAAATTTTTGCGAATTTCAGATAGAAGTCGTTGAGGATAAGAAGGTAAAATTCTAATTTCTTCAAAAGAAAAAAAATTTTGTGATGAAAATTGCTGAGTTATGCACCAAGAAATGTCACTGTCGGATCACATCGGCCATCTGTTAAGTTTGAAATGTTAATACTGCCTTTCAGATTTGCTCAGGAATAGAAGGAAATTTGTACAGACAGTGCTGGCATTTCGAGTGTGACGTTATCATAAATTGTGAATAGAAATTCTTCAAATTGAGATTTTACATTTTTTAAGACATTTTACGCCAATTTTTTTTTAGTTTGACGCATTTCAAACGAAATGCTTGAATTAAATTTCAATTGATGAGTAGATATAGAAGTTAAAAATTTGCTTTTTGAATAAATCTTTGTAGATTTTCGCATTTTTTCATTCGATTTCTTAAATTATAAGTTTAGTTTTATCGTAAAAAAATTTAAGGTAGAAATTCATAATCCTTCATTTTGTATAGATTTTTTTATATCTGAAGGGATAGCATTTAAGTTTTAAATTATGATTGACGATTTTGTCGGCTTAATTCAAGGAGATGATTTGGCCATTTCGCATTTTCTAACGAACGACGGTGCAGATTTATTAAATGAAATTAGTAGAAGAAACGATATGAAGATGTTGAATTTGGTACTATCTAGAGGATACTAACCACTAACACTAACCACTACTCATACAACTAAAAACGCAATTTATTATTAAGGTACTCTCAGCGGGATATCCTATCGACTCTTTTGTTCCTTCACTGCTCAATTATTTTGCAAGTGGAACAGATGGCCATGTAATTACAGGTTATTTGTATTTGAGTACGATAACCTTCTTCCAAATGAACACGACTTTAATTTACATTATCTCAACCCTTACTCTTCCACTTTCACATTCGATAAAAGTTAAGAAATGCACAATGTAGAAACATTAGCGTCCAACAGTGCAGATATTTTACTGCAATGTATGTAAAAAGGCGATGAGTAAAATGGACTAATGGACTACAGAGTTTTAGAAATATTTTCAGTATTTCCAATTGTAAATACTATAATTAGTACGTACTTTAATATCAATGAAATAACTTTAATCTTATTAAATTCAACTTCATTCTATTCTTAATTATCTTTGAACATTTCGAGATAGCACGTTAGCTAATGTTGGTTTTCAATTTAATTTAACTAATCGAGCACAATAATTTTTTGACTCACTTTTGAAATATATGTTTTCCCTCGTAAAAATTTTATTGTTCCATTATGCTTAGCAAAACGTTAGATATGAGGAAGAAAATTATTAATAGTGGTAGTAGTAATACATAAATTAGTTGAGTGAATATATTTCACACTTATTTGAGAGAGTGGACAACATAAGAAGAAAAGATGGTACATAAATATTGTATACTCACATTGCCTGTGTAAATACAACTTCCATTTGTGTGAGTTACAAGAGAGTTTGAACAGTTAGGCGTACTACTGTTAGAATATTTGCTGTAGAGCTTACGACTGGCTTAAATAGGGTTTTCCATTACTTTTTTTTTTCCATTAGCTGAAGTAAAAGATGAAAAAATTCGCAAGAAATTTGCTGCAAAATAATTTTTTTTACAATATTTTTAAGGTGCAAAGTTATACATGAAGTAGTTTTTACTAGATGAAATAATAATTTTAGGTCTCGCGAAAAATGAAACAATGATTTTAACAAGTTTTGCGAAAGGTCTTATTTTCAGATCTATGAATACCAACAAACTTTAAAAGATTTTAATCAGATGCCGAGTTATCGAACATATATAATTTATTTATATAAATATTGGCAATAAATTGAAAACTTGTCCATTTGTAAACCACAAAGAAACAAGGCGTAGTATTGTCGTAATCGATTCCTTTCTTAAATGTATAGAAATACAATTTCCGATATTATTCAAGTTCCATGCATAATTAATTGATTGTCATGTTTTCATACATTGTGGATGCCAAAGAGTTAATGCTTCCTTCTTTCAAGAATTTTTCAATCCTTTCATTTCGGAAATATATTTTGTTAAAGCAATATTTTGTCCAAAATTGTTTCAAAACATAATGAAACGAATTTAAGCTGAAGCAAGTCACACTTTGAATTCGGTTTCCAGATTTCATATTTTACATACTTTTTTCATCAATTTGCAAGATTTTAAATAATCGCCTTGTAGAATTTTTTATTTTTCTAAACACATCATGTTGAATTGTAAAAATTTAAAAAAAAAAACACTCTAATTTTAAAAATCTTCAATAAATGGAAGTGAAAAAGTACCCTTCACAGACGAAATGAAGTTATCCCGAAACATTCTTTATATTTCTTTTAACAATTTGATTCTAGAGATTTCTGCATCCGTATTTTATATTTCTTTCTTTTCTCGTCATTTAACGAAATTCCTTTTAGGAATTATCTATATTTCTTTTTTCATCTGTAGAACTTTTCTGGACGGTGTTCGTCACAGTCTTAATACTTGTCTTTTATTTGCTTTGTTTTATGCCGATTTTCTGAAAACAGCTTTCATGCTAAACACCGCAAATGTCTAAGTATTCAGTTCAGGTATTCAGTTCGAATGTTGCTGTACTATTGGTTATTGTGAAGTAACTAACTTATGTAAGCAATTTTATGATACCAGCTGTTTAGAAACTAGTTTCTTCCGCTCAGCTGTAAATGAAAATAATACTAAGTAATTGATTGATTGCTTGATATAACACACTGAATATTGTCCTAGGTATGACTTCATAAAAAACTTTCAAATCCTAGTTTTGAAAAACTGGAATTTGAAAGTTATTAATAGAAGTGCCAATCCAAAAAAAAAAAAACGATAGCTTGCTTACTTCTTAGGTAAAATTTTATCTAGTTGGTTAAATTCATTTCAGAAACATAATAATCGATAATTTCAGCAATATTAAAACCTTAGTATGAGAATATGAAAGTTGAGATAGAAGTTCTGGAAGAGAAGATGCAGGTGTAATTTTAGTTTTTACATTGAATTGCACATATGACCCACATTTTAATAGACATCATTAGCGAGTATCAATTTTGATATGATTGGCATTAACTTCTTTGAAATCTGATATCTGTCTTCAGCTTAGAGATTTCCGCTCTTTTCATCTGTCTGTAATATAAATTTGTACGAAAGTTAGAATGGCAATTATTGAAAATTTTTGTTTTCCGTCAATAAGTTCTTTCCATCACTATGTTTTTGTTACTTTGATAGTAATTTAACGAACCAATACTTCGATGAATCATCAACTTTGACTAATCATTTTCATCTGAAATTTTGGAATTTCAAACGTTTCGTAGTAATGAAACAAGACATCCAAATGGAAATTTAATTCTAATGCAGAAGCGAAAAGACGCAGAGGGTAAAAGTAACTTGAACGAAGCGATTTTTTTTTTTTTGTAGGAAATGAAATTATAAATATAACAGGAAGTGAAAACATAAAAAATTAAATCAATGTTTGGAAATCGATATCTGTAACAAATTTTGATGAAATCTTATCTAAAAAATAGTATCCCTTTGCTTCAATGCATTCTTTACATAGCTTCTGATGCATTCGGTCAATCATTAGCAATCGTGAAAAGCTGGCTAACTAGCGATAATATTCGTGAAAGGTAATTTGACACATTCTTTTCTGAGAAACTAGATAACACTTCTTTTTAAGCTTTCTTCATTGATGAATATTTAGCAGCATTATTGGCTGCGTCTTTATTAGAGTATATATTATTACACCTACCTTGAATATTGCTAATTTAAAATGAGAGAGAATGCTGTTAATCTGAAATGATAGAATTGTTAATCTGAAATAACTTCTCTGTCAAGTTCTCGATGTTAAACAAGATTTCGTTCATCACTTCCAACTTCTCTTTGAAGATTAAAAATCTCTTAGCATTTTATAGATTCCTTAAAATATCCATATTAAGCTACTGATAAACTTCTATTCTCATTACATCACATATTTTTGTGGTCCGAGATGATAAAAGATCGAGTGGAACGCAAACGCAAATATTCATTATTTTTTTTTCTCCTGAATTTCTTAATTCAATGGAATTCTGTCGCTTCTTATTACTTTAATAGGTTTTGATATTTATTCCTGTTTGAAAATGATCCTTTCATTTTCTGAATCGCAAGAATTACTTTATGAATGCTTTTAATTAGTTAGTTTTAAATAGAGTTGGAACGTTATTCTTCTATGCTACTATTGTCCCTCTTCTAGTGTTTTGAGAAACTCGATATGGTACTGCTTCTGTTGTCAGTTACCGATCGCAATCAGTAACTGACAGCATCCATCGATCGTCATGTCTATGTATAAAAACACAGTTTGAAGATGTTTTTTTTTTAAGTTTATTCTTTCTACATGTCTTGATACTGCAGTCAAGATTTGAGGCTTCCTCTGGAGATATCACTTTTGTGTCACTTTATATATTTGAATTTGGACAAACTAATGGAAACGATCATTAAACTCTAATTTCTCATTTCGATTGAATTGATTACTAGTGCAACAAATTGAAGGAAATAAATTCCGAAGCACTTTTCTTTGTTTTTTTTTTCTAAAATTTTTGTTATACTGAAGCAGAATTAATGAACAAACGATATGACAGTTCTTGTTTTGAGCTGTTCAAGTAAACTGGGATAAAGATTGTCAATTTAGTAAAGAAATGAAATGAGATGAACAAGTTAACTGCTTTTTAACTTTCTGCAACTGAATGCTTCATTTACTCATTCAGTTACAATCAAAAGTTGTGTCTACTTAAATATAAATGTATCCTTTAGTATGAATCATTTTTCAAGATATTAATTATAGGAACTAATGAACGTACCGCTCTATGCCTAACAGATTTAGACATCTTTTTCGAGGATTTTAAAAATAAAATTTTAAAATATTTCATTCCAGTCATTCCTAAGAGTTATCTAGCTCACTCTTTTATTTACTATAGGATATTCTCCTAATCCAATCTTCTTTCACAATACAAACTTCTTGAAAAACTGTTTAATTGTTTAATAATAGCGACTTCCAATTATCAGAGCAGTTGTTTGTTTATGGAATGATTAGATGGATATAATTTTGAGTTCCATATCTGAAGGAATAATTATTGTTTAGCGAACTTTCTCTCAACGTGCAATTAATTTCTCAGCTTTTCTCCTTTCTTATCCAACTTCATCTTAGAAGTCATTTACAATTGTGTGACATGCATTTTACAGCTCACTTCACTATTCCTAAATTAAAGAAAAAAATGGCAATGAAGCAATTTGCAGCGTTTTTTAATTAGATTTTCTCACTCTCTCTCTGTCCATCTCTCCTTCTGTCTTAGCAATAGATTTAAAAGTTAAAACTATGCAGTCTATTTATCCAGACTAACCTACTATATTATTTCTACTATATCATTTCTATCCTATCTTTCTTTACATTTCTGGGAATCGTTAATTAATTTTCCAAAAATAATATTTTATTTAAATTCATCAATTTATTTCATTTCTGACATCTTCAAATCTTTCAACTGAAAGATCGATATGAATGATACTGATGCTGTATAATGCTACGTACGTATGTGTGAAAACGTGTGAAAACTGAGGTAGCAAACTATCCAATAAAATCTTTGGCCAAGTTATCGATGTTTTTTATCATAATTTATTAACATCTTTAGTATCATTAACATGCATTTCACATTTCACTGATTTATCATTGTCAGTAGCAAGGAGTTTTTTTGCTTGCATGCATCTAGTATTCATTATTTCTCTTTTCCTTTATCCAACATACTTCCCTGAGACAAAATATTATTAGTTTCAAATAATCGTACTGATATATTTTAGAATTGTGCATTGGATTAGCTTTCGTTGCATTTTGTGACACTGCCAGAAACTTTCTTATTTGGATGATTGAGCTTACGAGTGTAAACTTTTGCATGTCAGTTCTAAATCTCAATTTCCATTTGTTATTGTTTATTTTGTCATGAAACTTCATTATCTTTTCTTTAACTATAAATACATTTTTAATTAATAATTTCTTATTTCTCTTTGAGCAGTCAGTTGAATAATGCAGTTCAAAATTTTCAGATTACGATAAATTTTTGGAAAAGATCTTTCTGCATCGTTGTCATTTATTTGTAACACAAGATAACTTTTCCGGTTGATGCTTAGCTTCTGCTCGTACAGTGATTCTATGGTCTTTTACTGTATCTAAAATGATGTCTTGGCATATGTATTTATTAAAGATATCGACCACCTTTTTTTGAATGATGAATGGTGTGATATGAGATACTAGTACGGTGATGGAAATTCCTTAAATACTCCAGACTTTCCACTTGGAAAAAATGAATAAAAATTCAATTAGAAAGAAACTATGAAATAAATGGAATCATTAAGATTGTCGTAAAGTGAATTTATTGTTCTGTGTAATTAGCACATCTATTTTTTCATGTTTTCAATTCATTGAAGTCCGTTGTATTTAAAAACAGACTTAATGACAGAACGAATTTTTATTGCTTTTTTAACCAACGGACTACACATCTTTTTGCTCAGTACAGTTCATTAGTATATTTCTTTGATTCGTTATGTTTCATCCTTGCCAACTAATCGTTCTTCATAATATTGTAAAGTCATACTGTAATACAGTTCACTAATCGAATGACATGAATACTGTATTTTCGAGCTGACAATGTTGAGATTATTAAGATGAATTCCAATGATAGAGGAAAACAAAAAATCGTTATGACCTTCAGTAAATCATGCCCAATTAAACATTCTGAGATGCTATGGCATGCATTATTTTTAATGTTATAGGAAGAAATCTATCTATGTTATTCTCTCTTGAAACAGTACTGTTTGACGTTATAAGTCAAATTTTATTAGCTTAGAAACTGTCCATTTGATTCAGTTTGCCCATTCAGTTTTGTCACAAATCTTTAAATTCGTCAACATTACAGAGATTTTGCAGCTATACTTTGACTACATGCAAGATATCTTCATAGATAATCCTTTGGTAGGAGACTTAAAATACTTTTTAGCTATTCCTTTTAATGCAGAAATTGGTTAAGTTAGACCGATTGTTCAATCTAGTAACACATTTCAAAATAATCTTCACATTTCAATTCAGTGTCATTTCATCAAGTCTTAATTTGAAGCATATTCCTTCCAAACTTCTTTTTCTCTCTTGTTCTTTCTAACATGACAGATGTTAAAAATTTCATTTTATCTATTTAAAACATAATCTTGAATGTGCTTAATTACGCGTTTTTAGACATATGGCCTTATCTTCTTTTTCATTAAGTGCTCATGACCTCTGCAAGTACCATACAAGCTGCTCAAGCCTGAATTTGTAATTGGAAAGGGACATTCTGCTTCTTCAGTACATCCTAAAACAGTCCTGCTAATTAAAAAAGTCATAGATTTCTTTGCGATGCTTTGCGAATCAAATGTTACTGAAAATCAAAGTAACTGTTGAAGAATTTTGAAAGAGTGAAAAATTTTGCAATTTCATCAATTTTCATCTTGCAACATTTTCTAAATTAAAACAATTTCTGAGTTCAATCTTTAACACTGCGGTTTTGGAACAAAATTAAAACATTTTTAATGTAATTGAAATTTCTGTATCAAAATGAAGAAGGACGGAAGATAGAATAGAGTGGAAGCCTAAACAATATTATCTTTAGAAACTATTTTTTTCGATGAATACCACAACTAGAGTCTTTAACTTTTCATCCATATCGTAAAAAGCCACTGACTTTTCTCTATTTCCAGGTGTGTCAGCCACCAACTGTTTGAGAGTTTGTTGCGGAAGTATTTAAATTCAAATTTGAGTTTGAAACATCTCTAATTATTATTGTCTTATGATTTTCTTGACAAGTTTTGAATTTCTCGGAAAAATTAGCAGTTGTTTGTTTAAATTAAATTTATTTAATTTTTATGCAAATATTTAATGGAAACATATTATTGTTTAGTTTTCCAGAAACATTTTTTCATTTATCTTCTTTTTTTGCATTTATTCATTAATAATAACCTTGACGTGAAAGAACGCAAAGACAAATGAGCAGCTTTGTTCATTATTGCTTAATAGTATACTTGGCTTCTACCCTATTCTGTCCTGTGAATTTCTGTCCTCTTCTTTCCATCCTGTCTTCTCATTCCTTCACTTTTACGATAAGAATCGATGATGATGAAGTTGATTGTCGTCGTCTTCAGCACATTACATGCCAGTTATTCACTGATGCATACATTTTGTCTCTACTCTATTCCTGTCCAACAAAATAAATAGAGCTTTTTGGCTAAAGTTTTATTGTGAACTTTTTCTACTACAAGACATGAAATGACATCTTTTTGGATGCAACCAACATTACTACTTTCCCTTCTTCAAATCCATTTATTCTTTTGAAATGACAGAAATTTATTGCTAAAAATGTTTATGAATTGGTTGACTGTTTTTTAAAGCATTAGATTATTTGCTGGATTTTTTTTTTTTTCATATATAACCAATTCTGAATAAATTGGTGCAAATTTTTAGTATCTAATATGTTGAAAAATTTTTTCAATTTTAATGGTAAAAATTGTCCATTAATTAAAAATAGAAATAGTGGCACTTGAGAAATGATTGCAATCATTGGTAGTAAATAACCACTAACGATCTGCTCAATTTTTAAAATGTGTAATCGCAGTTTGAAATGATGGATATTTGATATAGGAGGTTGGACAGCATCTCATCAATAATAATAATAAAATGCAGAAGCATTTGGCTTATCGTTTCTAACTGGTTCTATTATGCGTACCGTTGCTACTACAACTTTACTGCGCTTCTAAACCTAATTTCAAAATTAATGTCATCTGGAAGTGTCACAAAGCAAGAAATGATCAATGCTCCTAATTGGCTAATGTTAAATGATGATGATACATCATCATTACTCTTGCAGAAGCTACAAACAATACTTAATCACTGATAGCTTTGTACGCTTGAGATGTCCATGTAAGATGGAACTGTTGGGCAATCATTTGATCATTTTTTTCGTTTTGCAAACCATCTCTGACGAAAAGACGGAATCTATATGAAAGATTTTTATGGCTGGTCGAAGAAGCAAAATTTGAAGCTAAAATTGTTCCAGCGTTGTAAACCAGCAGTAAGTACTGGTTATATTTTTGAATAAAATTAAAGTCATTTGGTGAGAAATTGAATTTGAATAAATTTGTCGGTAAAATAGCATTAAGAATATTTGAAAATTACAGCAAAAAAAATCAGATAGTGAGAGCTAAACGCAAAGGATAACAATAGAGGTTGGTATTTGCATTGCTTCAACCGATGAGACTGATTCCGGTACTTAAAAGCCCTCTGTTCACCTATAATTGAGGGTCATTAATTGTATTCATGCATTTGGTACACTTCAATGACCATAAGCCATTTACACTGACAACATTTTCTGCTTTCAAACATTATTATAGGCCATGGATATTGTGGTTTTTAAGATGATTTTTATGCTTTACCGAGAAACTTTTGAACGTTCTCTTAAACATCATTAAGAGCTGATTAACACAATATTTAAGCATGAAAGAAATTTGGTTTATTTTTTCCAGAAATACTTTTCTACATGAAATTAGTTTAAAAATCTTTTAAAAATTTTCAAAAAGTTTCGAAAGCAAAATGCAATTAATAGATGGCATTTAAGCTTTTTAGAATAAAACTGAAATACTGCTCTATAAAGTCCTCTTGGCATACTAAAATGCTTGTTTATTTAGTAAATTTGTTATAAATTTGTCTATTTGCTGAAGTATTCCTTTTCGTTTTTCTTTTGCACTTATATGCTTGGATCTTATCTAATTAGGAGAAAACTTATGTCCAAGAAAGGGACAAAAAAGGCATAGATCATTTTGCTAAGCATCACCGTCGCTTAGTTAACTTGATTCTTCTGTCATTGCGATAGCAGCAATTTCATTTCTTGACGAATCCTAAATTTTATTTTATTTTTTGTTATCATTTTAGCTTTCGATATTTCTTTATTTCTTTAAAATATCTGAAGAGACATTGCGTAATTCGAACTAACATTAGTCTAATATTCAAAATCCAATCCTAATCAATTTTCATACAATTTTTGTCTTTTATCTGCATGCTACGTTTTGGAGAACAACTAATGAAGTATCCAGAAATGTTCAATTATGAAAAAAAAAGAATGATTTTAAAAAATTATTTATTAAAGAAGAATGATTTTAAAATAAATTACTAGCCCTGCTAATAACTATTTCCTCCGAGTAGTAACGAACCTTAAAATTTTTTAAATATCTTAATTTTATTCTTATTTATGTTCATTATTTATTTTCGAAATCTGATTATCCAAATCAAAATTCGCATTGATGAATAAATTTCACGGGTCTGATAGCTTTCATTCATTATTACAGGAATAATTTGAAATTCCTAAGATTTCTTTTTTTTTTTACAGAATCAGTGCGAAAATCAAATGATTTGAAAGCGGGAAGGAACTACCATAATAAAGAAGGTGCAAAAACAGAAACAGCAGAAGGAAGGAAATCTGAACTGGATATGGTGCCTAAGCCGTACGATGATCTATTCATTGAACCGGCTGGTGATTACGATATTGTTTATTCTGATTACAATACAACGTTAGTTTTTTTTTTTTTTTGATTTTTATTTATCTTATATAAAAAAATCTTGGAATTTTTTTCATAAATATATACAACTTAAGAAGCAGAACTTAAAAATTGAAATTTTCGTACACAAGGATATAATATCATTTTCCGTTTTCTTTATTTTGCATATAATTAAATCAATTATAAGTATTAATAATGCTTGTGCCATAAGTATTTGTTGGCTTCAGCATATTTTGTGATTGGTCCAATTCTATGCTGTTCCCATTCTGTTCAAAATTTCATTTCTTCTCTGTAAAATAATCCCTTCACACTACTTTTACTGAGGAATCTTATAAGAGTGCTCAATATAAACCAAATGAATATCCCAACATCTACAATTAATAAGCGCTGTTTGCTTTTGTTTCCTGAAGAAGGATCCTTTCAACAAAAAATACTACCGCCACAGCTTTTTATAAAAAGGAGTAGAGAAGTTGTGAGCCTTGCATATCTTACCGTAATGCTTTTTGTTACTGTTGACTTGAGAAAAATGCAAAATATCACTTAGTTTAAATTAATCAGTTTGAAAAATATTTTTTAAATTATGCTTTGGCAGGATGTCTTCAAAACTCTTCTTCACCATTTCAAACTTTCCAAACTTTCGGTACAAGAAAAGGCATTGCTCTACTTACTTTGCTCTTATAAGCTCGAGATTAAATGAGATAATCACATTTAATTTCCTTTGAACTGTAGTTACTTTAGACATTGCAAAGTTCAACAAATAGCTAAAATTAAAAATTGACCAGTTTTTATGCGACTTGCCAAAACTAATAAGTTATAAAAAAAATCAATCTTTCAAAAAACATTTCAAATGACAAATGATTGAGTGCCAAATGTTCGTTAACGTTTCTGGGATCTAAATCGCTAGTATTGTTGCTTGCTTCAAATTAGGTAGTCGAAATGGCAATAAGATTTGAAGTGATTGTTGAATTGAAGATTTTTTTTTAATATATATATATTAATTTACATTTGAAATGACATGAAGTTCATGCAATAAATCACTTAATGAATTTCGAAATTCCCTAAAGAGTTTTTCGAAGCGTAAAACTAATACATACGAGTGGTGTGGTTAATATTTTGGAAAATTCTGACTATGACAATATTATGATAATAATATCTTGAATTTAAATTGAATTCACAATCATACTTACAATTTAGTACGAAAAGTTTCCAAATTTTCAAAATGTTTTTTTTTTTTTTTTTTTGCAATTAATATGATAATCTCGAATAAAATAACATAAGAGATATGTATAATTATTGATCATCAGAAGTGAAGAGATATTTGGCTTCAATTTTTTAATTTTGAATATTTGTTTGCCAAAGTAGTATTTAAAAATGTGTAGTTGGTTATAATAGCAATAGTAGCAATGATTTTGGTTAATATTGAAGTGAGGGTTGTTTCACCAAAATAAATTCAGTTCAGGGAGATGCTATGTGATTGATGAGGTTTTTTGACCGTTGAAGAAGATGAAACTATAGTAGCTATCTTTTATAATCAGTGATTTTGATGATCGAGCAGAGCAGTATTCCAAAAAGACAGGAAGCAAAAGTTTTCTCTTAAATGTATGTGACAGCAAATTTTTATTCGTTAAAATAAAAAAAAAAAATATGCATCAACCTTCTCCTAACATTTCTTCATATTCATTTCAATAGTTCAAATTTTACCATTGATTCTATCATCCGGAAAAATTGCAATTAAATTAATTCAGATCTGTATCTACATTCTGATATGCAAATACATTAAGTAACAAGTATACGCAATTGCTTTACTATCTATAATGTAGATAGAATTTGAGATGTAGATCGATTCAAATTTATTGATTAATTTATCTGACCAACAATTATGTCACAACCGAGTGACCCATTTCTTTAGCATCCTCATTAACTCATTAACTGTCCACTCTTTCCATTTTGTTGTTGTCTTTTGGGTTATAAGATTGTAGGAAAAAAAAATACATAAATATTTGAATATTTGAAATGAACGAATAAATAAAAATTTAATCGAGAGATACTCAATTGATGAGGATAATTTTTGATATTATAATTTGAGGTAGATCAATGAATTAGAATTGGGCAGATCAATTTTTAAATAGAAATTGATTCAAGATAGAGTGGTCGAGCAAATGGATAAAACTAATGAAGAGAGAGTGAAGGAAATAGGATTTCGGTTGGTACTCTGTTCTACTCCTAGAGTAAATCCCGTGGTAAGACTGATAGAGCAGCAAAGTAGCAACCCGTTACCCACTCTTCAGTTATTGCTTCATAAATTCATCCATCTATCTCCAAAGCTGCTAGAATAATGGTGTGCAATGAAGAAGACTATGTATAATATATGGGCTGTTAACGAGGGATTGAACGAATGGAGTGATGACCGATCGGGTCGTTACAATGATATATATCCCCATCCTTTTACCTCATTCAAACATCATTAATTGTCCCACAAATTTACGATCAATTTTTATTTGCTACTTTATTTGTTGTTATGCAATTTTTCTGTTCCAATTTTATTGATGTTATAGATGAATGTTATACTTTAAGTTCACTTTAAGTATTTATTTTATCCTTTCAATTTCAATTTTCATTTCACTTTTCTGATCTGATCCATTTGATTATTATCATTTGATTTATATCATTTTATTGCAACATATTATGATATTACAATCTTTTATATCATTTTATTGCAATACATTATGATATTACAATCTTTTATATCATTTTATTGCATAACAACATATTATGATATTACAATCTTTTATATCATTTTATTGCAACATATTATGATATTACAATCTTTTAAGTAGAAACTTTATAGCAATAAATTGATGAAATCTATTTCTTTACATAATTATTTTAAAGATGAGAAATGAATTTCTTATTTTTCATTTTGTAATTATACTAAAAAGATTGTGATATCTTAAGCACAGTACAAATGATTTAAAAAAAAAAAAATTATGATTCGAAAAAGTTGATCACTTATAGAAGTTTTTGATTTCAAATATTCAATTGATTTATATATCTATAAAGATACTTGAAAGTTCGATTCTCTTAATGAAAATCGCACTTGAAGAAAAGGTAAGTATTGTATTTGTCTATGACAATAAGAGAGGTCATCCTTCTTAATTAATTCTCATGACCTTGTAAAATCATCACTGTTCATCGATCCTTCACTAATGTGAGTTACAGTGCAACATATCGTCAAATATTATCTCTTCAACAAATTTTTCTTGCTTATTTTCATCAATGCCTTTAGTACGGTATAGTCATACTGTACTTTTTAATTCTAGTGTTATTATTTTAAATTATTTTAAATTTCAGATATAAGGAACAAAATGTTTAAGTCCAGGAAAAATTTTGAAGCTTAAACGATCTGTCCATTTTTTTTTTTTTTTTGAATTGATTTAACCTTACTTGAACTTACTTACACATCTGATTCCTCAATAATTTGCAAACATTTAAAAAAAAAAAAACAGTGTTTCATTATCCTAAAATTATATGTTATTCGAAATATTTTTTATTAAAGGCGCTTTTCCATTTTTTACCGCATTCCGTTCTGATCGTCATTTTCACTGAAATTTAAGACAGTTTTTATTTGAATATATAGCAGTTTTGTCAACCGAATATTAAAAAGCAAAAAAAATATGAAATTTGGATATCATTTGACAATTGGATATTTGCCGGTTCAATATCGCTGTTTGTAAAAAAAATTAATTCTCAAGATGATAAAGTGAGCCAGTTTTCATCTTCCTGTTGGAGTTGACAAATGATACTGGAATTTATTTAGATTTATAGAGCGTTTGGGCCTGTCATATTAATGATAAGGCATGTCATTATATCATCAAATCAAAATTGATTACAGAAATCCATGGTATTATAACGTTCTGAAAACCGTAGCACTTTTCATAGCATATTGAAATTCTCGTGACTCGCTGTAGTTTTGTTGCTCAAGATAGCACAGATCTCAAACATTTTGTTTAATTCACTTATTACTTAGATTGTTAATGATTTAAATAAATTACCTGATAGTAAGGAATGATGTCGCTTTTAAAGCCATTTTTAGTAAGAAGATTGATAAGTGATATAAAGAAAACTATTTTTCCTTCTTTCCATATTAATTCTGAAACGCACTTACGATTTTGAAAATTTTTGAAAACGTTGATTGAATCCAAAATATCCATGAGTTGTATGTCGTAGCAGTAAGTAAGATCAATGAAGGAATTTTTTTCTAGAGTGACTTAAACAAACTTGTGAGGAAGAAATGATTGATATGATTTCTGGCAGTTGAGGTGTAAGCAGCTCACCGGACCGGACAGAAAGGATGGAGCTGGAAGTGACGAACGGATGAACTGCAATAGTTAGAGTTTCTTGGTGGTGATGATAGTCGTTGAGAAAAGAAACAAGTTTTATTTCTTTGTTTTAAGAAATTTGATTTTTTCAACTGCTGTCTAATGCCTTTCTGTCTTTTGCGCTCAAACCCTTGCGCCTTCTGCTTGGCTCTCCACCCTTTTGTGATGAATTGCTCCATTTTAAAATTTATTTCGTCAGTATTTCGCCGCACCGTACCCACCCGTCCTAGCAATCATTCATTAACCACTTGTACTCAGTACATTTCCGTAATTTATAACTATCACTATTTCAACATTAACACCCATATGTATACACTAATAGGCTGAAATTTATTGATGAGATTTGTTTTTCCGAAACATTTCCTATGTAACTTGTTTTTCTTCAAGGTCCAAAAATGGTTTTATTACAATTAAATAAATACTCTTCGAATATCTTTAATTCTTTAGCTTTTACTTGTATCTGTAGTGTTGTGAGCAAAATGCTGAGTTTTCTTTTAATTCAATGGTAAATAAATTCAGTCTTAATTCAGCTATTATTTGATTATATTTGGATAATAGATGCTATTGGAAAGTATTTTCAAATATGCTCCAGAGGATTAATATTGCCTACTGAATTTGGAATTGAGTGCTGAAGATCAGATAACATTCCTGAAACGGGAACAAGTGTAATCTTTCAAAAGTTTAATTGTGTGATTCATTATCCTGCCTGCTGGCTATCATCATACATTCTCGAGAGGTAAACGTTAATCGGCCTCAGCAAAAAATGAAAAGGATTGGAGAGTCAGCTGATATCTAAATGATGAAAAAGAATGTGTAGAAAATACAAATATTGAATTTTTTTATAATGATTATAAAAATAAATATTCAGTTTAATTGTTCTTTTTGATAATTTTATTACTTCTTATCATATCGTTTTATTCTTAAGTAATAATTCAGAATTTCTCCATTTTTTTTGTTTTTCTTTATAGTATGGACGACGGTTCATCACCTTCCAGACGACCCTATATTAGATTGACATCATATCTCAACAATGTTACTAAAAATGCAGGTGATGAAGTGCGATTTAAATGTGAAGCTACTGGCAGTCCATTACCGCTCCAGTTTAGGTAAATTTTTTGTTTGAATGAAATTTGGGCGAAAAATCCAGTAATTTGATTGCTATTCGTTTGATTAAGAAATGATTTTGCAATCTATAAAAAAAATCACATTAAATAAAAATCAAAAAAAGAATTTATATTAAATAACAATTGAAAAATTACGTCGAGGCATGATCATATTAGGTTTGAAGCTACATTAATTTCTATATTTTTGGACCTTTTTTAGAATCCTGGCTATAATTGAATTCTTTTCAGTGGACGAAATAAATAATATAATTAATTAATGGAGTATCAGAAATTTTTGTAGCTGGCTGAAAAACCACGCACCGATAGAAAAGAATCGCAAGACGAAAATAAAGAACCGTGAATACTGGTCTCGATTGGTGATAGCTGATTTGGAGGTTCTGGATAGTGGATACTACCAATGTGTTGTTAGCAATTCCCATGCAAGTGTTAACTCCACTGCCGTGCTTAGAGTTCGTTTAATGCTTTCTTTTTTATAAGGAAAAGCTTGTTTTCTTAATTTCACTTTAATCAAGTACTTCCATCTAAAGAATTCACTTTAATACTGTTATTTTAATACTCAACTACTCTAACATATCTATGAAGCTAATCATTTATCCTTTGCTATCTAATTAATTATACCAGCACATTTTTTTTCGGCAAAGTTATTGACGAAAGTCTTTTCCTAATTACTTATTTCAAAAATCTTTGCAAAAAATTTTTTTGATAATATTAGATTATTCTAACAAATTTGTAAATTTATGGAAATTTAGAAGGAATAGAAGGGAGTAAAAAAGTTTAGCTAAAATGATTTTTATTTATTTGGAATTCTCATTGAGATACTCATAAATACAAATTATGCTACTATCCTTCAAACTATTTACTAAATTTCTTCTTTACTTTTCTGAATTTCTGTACTGAATGATCCATTATTGTACGTCTGAAAGTATTTTTAAAAGAATTTTCATCGTTTTCATCAAAATCTCTTTGGAAATAATTTGTTTACTAGTAATCATTGAGCTGTTTTGTTTTTCTTACTAATTATTCATTCATAGTTGAATTACTAACATTGGCTTTTTGTTATTTTTAACATTTTGTTCGTTTGTGCAGCACTTGTAAATATTATTTGTGTGGATAGGATTAGACAGTTAAATTAAGATGAAAAAACTTTTTGAATTAAATATGAGAAGGATTAATTTTCATTTCAATTCCAAATTTATCTATTTCATAACATAGAGTTGCATTCAAAAAACAAATAAAAGAATATATAAGGAAATATATACCAAATGATATTTGCTACGAAAACCTAACACAACCATTCATCGACTTTCATCGTTGCTTCCATTCATTTCCCTTCCAGCTCCTTAGAATTATCTGCTTTTCATATTTTTTGATTAATGATTTCTCTGTAGTCTTTAAAAATATTTCTTTTTAAGAAATTTCAAATTCTTTTTTTTTTTTTCAAACAATTTTCGAAATAACTTTTTCAATTTCTTTCAATTTTTATTCATTGTTTCACGATAACGCAGTTTTAATTCGTGAGCCTTAATAGATAAACGAAGAGCCATCAGGACAATTGTTTCATTTTTTTTTTTTTTTTTAATAATACCGAAAATTTATGATGGGTTAGTTTATAGTAGGATAGTCTCAGATAATGGTGCTTTACGATTTGCATAAACAATGCTTAATCATAATAGCAACAGTATACTGCTAGGCCTGTCCATATATGTACATTGACATTTGTTTCTTCTGCCCTGATTCTGGTGTCTCTCTGTTTTATCCTCAAGATTATCAACATTCAGCAATTAGTGAACGCTTCAGTTAATCACTTTCAAATCATTGAATTCGAATTATTATCCAGATTGTTGTGTTGCATTTTTTTATTATTCATTTCTATTTGAATTCGGCAACATTTGGTATTCTTCATATGCGCAAAGTTCAAAGATCGTTTTAGAAATATATAAAAACGATTTCGTCTTTTATTATTTTCCAAATAGTCAAAAATAAATTATCTAAGAGAAAATGGATTTTTAATAGTTTATTATTGACTCAAACTTCTATTGTCTTCTATGATTGTCCAACAGAAAGTTGAACAATAAATATACAAACATTATTTTATAGGGATATATGAGTGAAATTTTGATTCAGATGATAATTTATATTTCCTTTTTGTTTATATTTACAATTGTAGGCATTTCCAAAGNCTCAAACTTCTATTGTCTTCTATGATTGTCCAATAGAAAATTGAACAATAGATATACAAACATTATTTTATAGGGATATATGAGTGAAATTTTGATTCAAATGATAATTTATATTTCCTTTTTGTTTATATTTACAATTGTAGGCATTTCCAAAGCATGAAAAAATGATTGAATAATCGAAGAGCTATGCAAAATGTTTAGCTTGAACAATCATTATTAATCATCGCTGTTTTTAATTAATTATTGTTTTTAATTAATTGATTTAAATTGTATTCTAACGTTCGTCAGTGCTAATCCATTGTTTCGCTTTTCCTTCCCATATTTATTGCATTGTCGTACTCAACCAAATAGCATTTCCATCAATTTGATTTGCAAGTTCAATTTAGTTTAATTAATTTTCGTTTTCATCTAATGCCTCTTATTTTGATTCATTGCATTTTATTCTGACATTTTCATCGACTTCTTTACACTTTATGATCATTTAAAATTTACGTCCTACAAATTAATGAAATTTCATACTTTGTAATAGTTTTCTTTACTACTAAATTAAATTATTAGGAATGAAGAGTAAAATTAAAAAGAATTAATGAAATTTTGGGAAAATATTATTGAAAAGGGAATGTTGATGATGAAAAAAATTTGTTGATAATGTTGTTTATCAAATAAAATTTGTTGACAAACAATATCATTTAGAATTTTGTATCATTTAAAGAATTTTTTAATATGAAGAGTTAAGAAGGAATAAAAGTAAAAATACTGGAAATAGTATTGGATTAAATTAAAAAATTATTTAGGTATATTATTTTCGATAGAAATAATACAATTGTTTTATTTAACTTTCAAGAAATTCTATCCCTTTTTATTCAATTAGAAAATAAATAAAAATAAAGAAGTGAATTTGATTTGTCTTGTTTTAATTAGAATTATGAAAATTGCTTTTTCCTTTTTGTGTTTCGTAATTTATTTAAATTTAATTCTGCGAGATAAGTGGTGGATGGGATGAGGAAAAACTAGTGAACCATGTAGTGAGAAACAGAGAAGGAAGAAAAGGGGGAACCCTTGTACATTTTTGATGGCCTTCTCGGTCACATCGACCTCGGCTCTTACTGTCGTTGTCCAAAAGCAATCGTTGAAATTGTTATCCATCATGATGAACGACGGACCCGACTCACCCTTTTCCTATCATGGACACAGACACGAGCGGACACAATCCTTCCTCTTGTGTAGTAGTAGTCGTCTCCGTTATCCATTCCTATTATTGACTTAACTGATGAACTGATAGGGTTTGTTTGACCGATCACTCTTTCATATTCATCATCGTTACTTCTAATTAATATAAGCTATTGCTTCCATTTATATTTATTTTTACGTAAATCAAATATTTAACTATTATACATTTTAAAATTTTAAAATAAGGGATTAGCACTTCATCTTTCTTCAAAATTACTAATTATTATTTCAATGCTCTTTTATACTTTAATTCTTCCTTCTTCACTCTTTCTGCCCATTCATTAGTTTCAATTCATTTTTTATCCCATAATTATTGCCAATTTTTAAAAGTTTTAAAAAAGTTGAAGAAGATGTTTTTATTTAATTGTGAATGGAATAAGTCTAAATAGAAATAAAAAATACATTATTATTACTTTAGTATTGAGAGGATATTTCAACTTATTCTCCACACCATTTAAAATTGAAATTCAATAATTATGTTAAATGAGGTCAGTATATCTAAAAGTGTACAATCGATCATTCAGACAATTTCCCAAATGAGCATTTGTTGCATTCTACACTTATCATTCTAACATCAGTGCATGCTTTTTTTTTGCTTTGCAGTTTTATTCTGCTATTATTTCATCCTTTAACATTATTTATATATTTTAAATTTTATCAGTTCTAAATTTTTTCCAAATTAAGGAATCATTAGAAAGTAAACATTTTAGGTTTTTTTTCTTTTTTTTTTTTGAAGCTTTTATGATCTTTTTTGCTTATCTGTTCATTACTAACCTTTGACTCAGTTGCAATCTTCTGACTTTTCATTATCTGCGCAACGGATGCAGCTGTTCATGTCAACCTTTTCCTTATATATTAGCCATTGTTCTTCTATTAGCTATTATATATTAGCTAGCAGACATCCTGCTAGCCAATCATCGGCTCGTGGCTTTGCCATCAAATTATCTTTAAGTCAGATCCATTGCTGCATTTTTGAATCTATCAGAACACTTATATACATCAAAGATTATTTGCTCATTTCCTAATTCCTACTTAAATTTCCGTATATTCTTAATCTAAAGCTTCTAACTTTTACTCTTAATTGTTGGAGTAATTCGAGCCTCTTCTCATAATTAGTTTCTTATAGCCTGCTTTATTAAGTTATTTGGCTTGTTATTGATTTCAGGTTAATAACATTCTGGATGGGAAATTTTTGAATACAAACAAGCTAAAAGGGAAGTCATCATCGAGAATTACTGATTTTCAAAACGAGGAATATTTTGAAGAGGTAATCGCTTCTAGTAAAAAAACTTTTTTCATTGAACAAATTAAAATTGAATATTTCTGTTTTTAAATATTCCATGGAAATGAATTGAAGAGTCCATTAAAATTTTTCTTAATTTTGCCTTAGGTGATTTTGACTTTGTTGAATTCTCTCTTTTTTGATAATAGCTCAAGACAATAACTTAAAAAACATTTAACTATGTAGGATTTCGAAGGACCAGGTTCGTCGATGTCCGGTGGTTTAGGACGATTACCGAGTGAGGAAGAATCAGAGGATAGTCTCTGGAATGTCCCGAATAATGCGGCAGGGCCAGGATATGCACCAATGGCTCCAAGTGATCGTTGGTTGGACGGATTAAATGCGAAGGTTGGCGATTGTGTGCTGTATCGAGGTGAAGCATGTCGTGAATATCTTACCGGTCGACATGTTTTGGTCGTGAGCGATAATAGGGAAGATATGTACGATGTCGGTTAGTTTTCCTAATTTTTATCCAATGCTAATAAATGCAATTTACGAATAGTTGAATTATAGAAATATCAAATAATCGAGTATTATTACTGTTCATTAAAGATCGCAATCTTCGGGCAGCAATGATGTTTATTAACAGTAGTCCGATCATATCGGCACAATGTAAGCACTACTCTCATGCTGTTGCATGCTATCATATGTACAAAATATGTGACAGACGATCTGCAACAGATTATCGAACTACTTCCGATATGCCTCATATATTGACAATTTGTCGAAAGGATTGTGATGCGCTTCAGGTTTTATTTTTGTACATTAAATTTGGACAATATTAAATTTTATTATCAAAATCTACAAATTCGTTTAACTTGGAAATATAATTGTTCTATTCGTTTAACTTAGAAATATAATTGTCTCATACTTCAGGCAGATTTATGTCCTAAAGAATTGGCGCTAGCAGCTGAGCATGACTTAGTTGGCGATGATCCTAAAGCTCTTCTTCCCAAATGTCAGTCATTAAATCCAAAAGCGGAATACTGCATACCTATTATAAGCGTTGCTGATCAGGTTATCTTCTAGTATTCCACTGATAAATTATAAATAAAACTTCTCAAAGACTTAAACTTTTTACTTTAGTTGAGTTCTGTAGTTTTCAGATACTAAAAATAAATTCCATTTTTAGTCCAAAGATAGTACTGATTTGTCTGCTGATTCTTCGAAAGAATTACCGTACTGGTGCTATGTGGATAGTGGTAAAACTTACGATGGCAATGTTTCGTTAACAAAATCTGGAAAACGTTGCATGAATTGGGCACAGAGCTCGTCAAGGTAGCTCGTTTATTATTGTTAAACATTTGCTGTCATTAAAATAAAATATGGACAATGATTTTTTTATGTTGAAATTATTGTGATGGGATTGAAACTTTTTGTTTGAAATAAAATATTCCTTAAAACTTTGATAAAATGGATGTCGTACACTTTGCGCTCATTAAAAAAATAAGGAACTTTTCTGGAATAATGAATTTCATTATCTAAACATTGTTATATAATTATTATATAAATTATTGCAGGGAATTCAACATTGATCATTATCCGTCTTTGCGAACTAGTAAGAATCACTGTCGTAATCCTGGAGGTAAAAAGAGCTCTCCATGGTGTTTTGCTCATCCAAATGGACAAGAAGAATACTGTGATATCGCTCAATGTCCTCCTAGTGTGTATCCTTATTTAAGAGATCGAGAAGTGATGGGAACCATTGATGATGATGTTAGTATTTTGTGCTACATTTTTGTTTCTTTTTGAGGGAACAAAACTTATGATGAATTAATCATCTATTTTTGCTAAGTTAGATTAATTTAAAGAGTACTCTTAGCACATTTTTCATTTGTGCAATCTATAAATTCCGTATGGAAATTTTTAGCAGTTTTAAAAAATTTTATCTAAAAGATGCAAAAAGTTTATTATATTCAGGGTTCTATAATCGGTGATATATCGGATATTTGGTCTGGTCTGTCATCTCCATGGCAGTTAGCAGTACTCGGTGGTTTTGGATTTTTCATTTTTAGTCTAATCCTTCTATGTTGTTATTGTTGTTGTCGGAGGAAACATAGAGAAGTGATAGGCTCTTCATTAACTATCAAGAAAAATGGACTACAAAACTGTAATGGATGCAGTATTGCAAGCAGGTTCATTCACTATCTTTGCAATTAGATGAAATTATTAGTGACTCTTATACTGCAATCTTTCTGATGTTATGGAGAATGATTGAGGAATCCAATTGCAAAACATTTTCAGTGCTGTAAATAGCACATATTATCGGAAACTAAATGGTACGGCAAATACTGATCCAAATAGCGCAGCCTTCGAACTTTCCTCACTAATACAAGCACCAACAAATACCAATACTTTTATACAACATAATTCTGGTAATTATGCCCAGTACAGTCCAAGGCCTTCAACCGAACCTTCCGTCGAACCATATCAAATTCCTGAAATACAATCTAACCAGGTTAACATTTTTTGCAAACTTTATTTATAACATAGTGCACGTAGATGCTTAGCATCATATAATTTCTACCTTCAGAACTTTTCTGTTTCTTTATTTGACAAGAAAACCCATTTAATTACTAAAGCGAAACTAATTTTAGTTGGAGATCGGCGATTTGATTGGTCAAGGGCAATTTGGTTTGATACACAATGGTAACTGGCATGGCTCTCTTCTTAATGGCGAACCGATACAGGTTTGTTATCTTTTCCTACTTTTGCACTTTTCATTGCTCTTGTTTTTAAATTTTTAATAAATAAATGGGACACTTCTGCGGAATATTACTGAATAGTTTCTTTTTCCATCAATTTCTTTTATTGTTGAACTGAAAATTTAAAAAAATTTTTCATGTTATTTAAAATTCATTACTGTTCAAATATTTGCAGTGAGATAATTGATGAGCTAGAAGAGCTTCTTGCAAATGTTATTGCTAAAATTTTTTGTAGGTGGCAGTCAAATCATTGAAATCTGGAAGCAGTATTGTGGAAAGGCAAAATTTTGAGGAGGAAATTCGTACAATAGCACCTTTCGATCATCCAAATGTTGTGCGTTTACTTGGTGTTTGTTACTTTGATACACAGCAACTGAGCGCTGTGTTTGAATATATGGTACATGGTGATCTTCATGATTTTTTGCTTCTTCGAGCACCAAAAACCAATGGGTTCGTATAATTCTTCTTCAGAAATTTAATATGTCTGTCTGTTTGCTTTCCGCAGAGATAAATTTACTGCAGGATTTTTCGCGAAAAAGGAGATAAGTAAAATAGATGAAACTGTTAAAATTAAAATCGGTTTTGGTGTTTTCCCACACTAGAAAATATAAATTGCAACTTCTTCGTCCTTTAAAAAAAGGAAATGTTTAAGTAAAAAATTTCAATATCAGAGTATTTAATGTAATTATAACGAATACTGTTTGCAGATTTGAGCAAATAGTCGATCAGGAGCGGATCATTGCTGATAATGAAGATTTCTTACGTATCGCTCTTCAGGTACCTTTCCTTATCTTTAACTGTTTATATATTCTTCACTAAGTGTTCTGTTGAATGAATAAAAGAATCGTTACTTTAAGAGATACTTTCATTTATCAAAATTTGTAGCAGATGAATTTGATTAACTTTTGCCTTGTTCAAGATTGCATACGGTATGAAATATTTATCGAGTATGAATTTCGTCCATCGTGATTTGGCGGCCAGAAATTGTCTCGTGGCTGATCAGCGAGTGATTAAAATTATTGATTTTGGTATGATCCGAAGTTGCTATGAAAAAGATTATTACAAGGTTTATATTGATTTTGTAGGAATAATGATTAGCAGTACAACATGCTTTTATAAATTATATATTTTAGAACAGACAAATTTCAAAATTTTAGTTTTTTTTTTAGGTTTTTGTTTTAAAACATGTCTTTAGGCTTTACATAGATTTCTTCAATTTCTGAAGGAAATTTTCTTGGAGATTTTTAAATTACTATCTATTATGACAAGCAGTGGTGATTTTTCCGAATCTCTAGTAGCAGGAAGTATAACGTTGTAGATAATTTTTGCAGGTGATGCAGCGAACCTGGTTGCCAGTTCGCTGGATGTCACAAGAGGCGATCCAATATGGCTGTTTCAATGAAGCAACTGATGTTTGGTCATTTGGAATAACATTATGGGAAATTTACTCATACGGAAGGCAACCTTACGAGAGTTACTCTCATCAGGACGTCATCGATTTAATATCTGTCCGAAGTTTACTGGAATGTCCACAGAACTGTCCAACTAATATATACAGGTATCTGAAGGCTTATTCTCGAACACCCTTTGAAGTAAAAGCCGAAGTGAGAGAAGTCATTTTTATAATCATTTAATTGGTAATCCTACACCTTATTAAAATTTCCTGCAATGAACCAACTATTTCCCTCTTACTTCCCTCGAAGGAGAACTTAAATTAATGACTGATCGTTTTGCAGTTTAATGGTAGAATGTTGGCATGAACATCCTGAGCGACGACCAACATTCAGTGAACTTTATTCACGTCTTCAGAGTTGGTCACTTGCAAGTCCATCGCAATCTGTACTTTCACATCAGCAAAATCATCCTGGCAGTTCGCATTCCGGTAAAAATGTTATTCTGAGTACATTTCTTTAAATTTAGAAACTGGAAATATTTCATTTTGTTGTTCCAGTCCAATTCATATCTTGTTAATATTAATTTTAAATTCATTTTAGATTTGAGCGCTGCTGCAAATCGAGGTAGCAGGCAATCATCATCAACTCCTTCGGTGAGCTTATTACGTGGTACAGCGGGCAATACCTCTCTTGGAACTGCTGCAAGTATGAGCACTACAGCTTTTTCGGTACCTTCACCTGCTCCAATGCAAACAATGATGACCCTGAACGGCGTTCATTCTTACCAAGTTGGTGCGGTAACTTATTGTAATATACTTTGTTCGCTGAAATTTTCTCTAATGTCATTAGAATATTTGTTATCTGAATTTGTTGACTTTGAATTTTGAATTTAAATCCATGGGAAAGGGAGGAGGAGCGGTAGGTTTGCGTAGTATCTGTTAAGTCATATGATCCGTTCAATCGCACATAAACCCAAATTTAGCTAAAGCTTTCTCGTTGCAGGAAATACCCACTTAGTATCTGGAGGAAGTCATAATCGTTCACCGAAAACTCGTTCACATAATGCAGCAATCGGAACGAATAATAATGTAACAGCAGCAACAGCATTGATACGACATACAGGAACATCGAATTTCAACTGTTCCGGGAATGATGCAGCAAGCGAAGAATCTGATTAAAAGAATCAGATTTTTGTTCCACAATCTTCATCATTCGTGCAGAGAATGTAATGAATTACATTGTTACACACTGTTATTGTTATTCCTATTGTTTATGTAAAGATTATTACTATTGATATTACTTATCCTCTGTTCTCAATGATCTCAGTTTTCTAGATGATTCTTCGACTATTCATATTATATTATAATTGTTTACTCATCATTTCTGATTAGAATACTTATTCTGCTCATTGTTATTTTAATTTAGGTGAAAGTATGAATTTGCAGGAAATAAACTCGCCCTGCTATTATCAATATCTTGTATTTTCATAAAGTTTATACTCACATAATATAATATTACATCTACCTCATTACTGTCCAAGTTATTAATGATACAAAAGATAAGAAATATTACTGTTGAAATGCAAAAATGAAACAGAGCATAGTTAAGGATAATATATCTCTACTTGATTAGGATTATCCTTCTGACTCAGTCATTTTTTTTCAATTAAGCACTGATTTTTCGCCTTTAGAATTCGAATTCTTGAAAGTTTTGCTTATCTTAGGTTTTTCTCAACTTACTGAGCTTATTCAATGTCATTTTTTCTTTATTTTTGAAATATCTTCATTCAGTTTCAGAATATTTCATAATCATATATATATATATATGTTTTGTATAATACATCTCAATGAATAATGTCATCTCATTTTTCGATTATATGAAGCAGGGTCAGAAATCAATGTGCTATATATTCTTGCTCTCGTATACTGTATTCGTTCGTATACGAAAAAGTTAAATGATTGTTGTGTTTTTGATACAATTAACACATACATCCTGGCTTGATTTTGAATTGCTATCAAAAGAATCTTAAAATTTTTATTTCACTAATTTTAAGAGCATCATTTTATTATACTGTTTAGATGCACTTCTGTATAATACAAAATGTTGCATCAAATGAAAGCAAACGATTACTGAATAAATGTGCATTCTCAAGACTTGAAGTTCAAGTATCCATCTTGCTAATAAGCTCCCATTAAATTCGTTTTTGTCTATCTCGTTATCTCCTTTTGAAGTAATTATTTTTACGAAGAGACAGAGGCACTCTTTAAAGCTTTCCATACCGAATTATTATAGCATGATTCCAGCAGATTGATAATCATTTGTGTTATTCACGATTCGTGTTGTGGAACTATCTTTTATCATGCTATTCGTAATGATTAAACCATTAAACGGCATACAATGTTCTTTGCTATGTTTATATCCGTATAGTAGATAGAGTATCATTCCTTAAATATGACAGGAATTGTATAAACGACAAAGATGAAGAAAAGCCATATAGTCAAAAGTTTCTGTGATTTCTTCAATCGCGGAAAGTTTAAGGATTGAATCATATATAGCCTAGATTTTAGGATTTAACTGAATTTAACTGACATCCTTTTTTTCATACAAACAATTTCTAATTTGTAGAAGTCTAAACACAAAACAGAACTGAACTTACCAATAACAATCCAGATGATAAATCCAACGATTATGATATAATCGGTAGTGCAAGCTACCAGTATAGTCAGAAAAATTACAAAAAGTGTGAAGTATGGAAATGCTGGCGTTTTATGGCTTCTTTCATTATTAATTGGATTAACTTTTTGTCGGGCAATATTTATTACGAGACATCCCAGAACAATGCATGCAATTAACGTTGGTAAGATTGAATATAGCTATAAATTAAATCTCTAGAAAATCTGGATATACAGTGTGAATAGTTTTAACTGAACATTTGTTTCTGCATGAAAATCCGATTGGAGTAAAAAATATAGAGGAGCTTGTAATTGTGGAATGTCATGAGTACGATCAAAGCATATTCTGAATTTGAAAATCATTAATCAGTTAAGGCTTGCTGTAAAATGGGAGAATGAAATTAATTTAACTCATAATCTACATGGAGTTTTTATTTATAGAATTGTGATATGATATTGATTATTAATTATATTTGTTTGAAATAATTATTCTAAAAAGCTGTAGTTTTTTTTATCAGAATGAAGTAGTAAATAAGTAAATTCTCACAGATACCAAATATACCTTCTTTAAGCTGTTGCATTCGATCTTCAGTGTTAGAAATCCAATAGTTATAGATGTTAAGATGAAGTATGACAAAGTTCTCTTTGAGCGTTTATAGCCAGTTTTGTCGAAATCTTCCGAACTATATATCGATCCAGGATAATTATTGAAGTATGGTATCTTCGGAATATCGTGTTCAAAAATGTGAAAGTTACTCCTTATGTCTGCAACAAAGAATATTGAAATAAAAGTAGAACAAAGAATCCTAAAAATGAAAAGTTATGAATTCAAAAAGCACCAGGTATTTACTTATGACCACAATATCAAATAATTCATGGAAAATTAAAATTAATGAAAAGTCTTCCAAGATGACAATAGTACTCAAACTGACCGGGTAATCTTGCTATATATATCTATAACAAGTATAAATAAAGGTCTAGAAAAGAAATTGAAGTAACCATTCAGGTCAGAATAACGTTGTAATAGCAGTTGGAGATTACAAACAAACAGTGCTGCTAAGAAAACTTGCTACTGAAAGCTTGAACAAACAAAAATTCAACTATTTTTCAAAAATCATATTACTTAATTATATAGAAAATATACCTACTTGCACTAGTACAGGAAATACATGGAGATCTGATACAGTTATGATCACAATCAGTGATATTAAATGATGACAATGACAATCGTTTTTTATTGTTGCAAAGTTTTATTGTCGTTTCCTTTAGGTTCTCCGATAGCGATTGTGACTGAATCACTTTTAAAGTTTCTCGAAAACTAATTAATTTACAATTTAATATATCAAAGTCCGCTAAATTGTAATAGTCCTGAATGGAGTGGACTGGTTCAATTAAAAATGAAATTAAGTAATATATTATTAAAGCGAACTTTTTTATTTTACCTCTTTTCTAATTTTTATTAAAAACTGAATCAATGCTCGCTTCCTAACATTTAGAATCGCGAAGTTATTATTTAAAATGAGGTGTGATTACTGGAAAGATAAATGCGTGTCGTAAATAACATTATTTGTTACCAAAGTAACACACGCACATTTTTGAATTCATTGTATCGCGAATCAGTGATCTCTTCGTCAGATTCTCGCACCTATCTTTTTATATCTTCTTTTTCTTCTTCATTTTAACAACAATCCCAAATTTTTATTTATTGTTGGCAGCTAGAGTAGTAAAGAACTGCTGTCCTAACTGCGGTTAAGCACGAAAACATCTTTTGATAGTAAAACATAATTAAAATTCGTTGATTTGAAGCAAAAATCGTTCAAGCAATCATGCAAAAGATCCTCATTTTCATATATATTAAGTATCACATAAATAACATAATTATTGCCCACTGTTGTTATTCAAGAAATTTATGCAACAATGAAACTGACATACTTTCTCCAGCCACCGTTCATACTGTACTTCTTGTTGAGCAATGATGTTTCGTACAATCTCACAGCTACTTATCTTTCCATTACTTTCGTCATCTGTAGTCCATCTGTAGCTAAAAAACAATACGATGGATTGAAAAAGCAAAACGAAACTCAATTTTTCTACATGATTTGAATTAGGTTTTGTAAACATTTTGCTCAAAAAAACTGGAACGTATTAGTAAACAGTTCTACAATAAGGTAAATGAAATAGTAAAAGTGAAGGAATTAGATAACTGAATATTTTAAAAAATTAACATCACAGAAATAAATTGAATTTTTATAGCAAAGAAATCTATCTGATGATTACCTGGAGACAGTAACCGGAAGGGAATCTCGATCATCTGTATAAATATTTAAAGATTGCTTTTTACATCGATTACGATGAATGTCACGGTAGAATGCGGTCTCTCGAAATAATCCAGCAACATTTGGACTATAGTGCTGGTCGTATACCAAACAACCCTATATAATAACTGGATAATTAGTTAGAATTTATAGAAAAATAAATAATATTAACGCTAAGATCTTACGAGTAATATCAGCCTTAAAGGAGTACTGAATGCGATAATTCCAAATAATTTTGAACCATTGAAGATGATCAGTGAGGAAGAGAATAAGGCACATAACAGTACTGCATAATATGGCACTCCTCTCTTCTTGCTGGTGTGAGCCAGTAAGCTTATAGGAAGTAAACTGTCACCGCAAAGCGATGTCAGGATCCTTGTTGGTGGCACAAATATTGCAAGCAATGTTCCGGATAGGCCACAAACTGAGCCTATTGTCATCACATATCTTAAAAAATTTCACAGCAGTGAAATTAACTGAATTAATTGCAAAATTACCTATTCTATTTTTATCCTATTTTATTTATTTATTTTTTTTTTAAATATTTTTAGAAAATATTTTGCGTATGTTTTAATTACTTTAAGACAGATCCTGAAAATTTGAAAACCTAAAGAGTTTCAAAAAATAATTTTAGATTTCCAATGTTAATCCTTTTAGAAGGAATAGAAGTAAGCGAAATGGAAAAAAAAAGCACATTACAATGGTTGCAAATAAAAATTCTTCCGACTTTCAGATCATTTAGTCATCCGCAAAAGTAAAAAGAACATACTTCGCAGAAGGTATTTTGAGTTTGCCAAAAATATCTGGAAAAAGCATATCATCAGAATATTTTGTGACATCCACAGCCAATGTGATAACCATCGTTGTCAGCAGTATAAGTAATGTCAAGGCTGTAATTATAGTAGGCATGATAAATGGAAGTCGTTTTCGTGGACTTTTTGTTTCTTCCAACAAAAAGCCAAGTGTTTCGATACCAATATAGGCACACAGATAATTCGATGCACCTTTCAGCACCTATAATATCATGTTTTGTTCATTAATTTTGTACTAGAAGAATGACGAAATTTGATATGTTTCTTCAATTTGTTAAATTTTGTATAAAATCTAGATTAAAATCAATGAATTATTAAGGCACTTCAGCAAAATCTGCGTACATGGAACTATTACATTTTTCAATTCAGTTCAGCTATGACAAGCTGAAGTATCACAAAATCATATCATACTTAGGAAAAAATTAATTGCAATTTATTATACAAATGGAATTCGCAAACATACACCGGTAGTGCCATTTTTGAAAAAGCCAGCGCTCAACCAATTGTTTGGATCAGCAAAATAAAAGCCAGTAAATACGGCACTGCTAGTTGCCAAAACACATATGGTTACCATTATTATCGATATAGTAGCCAACACCTGTCATATTTATCGGTTTATAACATATAGCGATGTACTTGTATCGCTCTTAATTTTAGAGCTTCAATAACTTTGTTCGAATTGAAAGCGAAATGAATTGCTTACTCGAATGCTACAGCATAATACAACTGATGCACAAAAGATGGCTAATATAGCAAAGAAATCTATTTTTGTTGCAAAAATTGAACCCAGATGATAAGGGATCTCCACTGTGAAATGCTTGTCGAATAGTCCATGGAATAATAAATTCTAAAAATTTGAATTGACTTTAAATTTGAAATGAGTGTGCAGGACGCATTTGCTGTACACCATAGCATCACATAAATGTTGAAAATACATAATTTATTCGTTTCAGTATTTTGTATTATATAATATTTCATTGTCAAACTATTTTGTTTCAAGTAAAGCCCAAAAAATACACTGAACAATTGAAACATTACCATATGGCTGCTCCAATTTTTGGCTACAATAACGATGCAAATGATAAAATGGAGTAGTGATATCCAACCAACCAAAAAAGCTAGTACTTCTCCAAAATTAGCATATGCAAAATTGTACAGCAAACAACTTTTTGGCATAGAACTTATCAATTCATTCATGTGCATTCCTAAAGCATTAAATTAGATTGTTTTTTTTCTATTTTCTTATGGCTGAAAGTGAATAATTATATAATACTTATCTAAAGGAATTATCCAAAAAAGACGATCTGTAAATAGAATCGGACCCATTTACTTGTTATATTATTTGTCATGAAAGAATTTAAATTATATTATCACAGTGACATTCCTAATTAGTAATAGCATTCAGAATTTTTGCTCTTAATTTTTTTTTTATTTAATAGCAACTATCACGATGCAATCAATTTTCCTTGAATCCGTCTGCTGATTCAAATTCAAATTTTAAATTTATTTCGCCTCTATCGTTTCTCAATTTTTTTTTCTTAGAAAAGCAAAGCTAACCAGATAAAATCATAATGATAAAAGCAATCAACAGTGAGAATAATGCGGAGGGTCCAGAAATATATGTTACCACATAGGGAGTAATGATAAATATACCAAAAGGTATCGTTAGGACAGAAGCTGCAACTCATATATACTTCATTTATGCTATTATCATTAAGAAGCAAAGCAAAATAAAGTAAGCATTAAAAAATCAAATTCATATTCGTATTTTAAAATAAAATCGCTATTATATTCTGTGATAGTTCCACATGTGAATAATAAGCATTTTGAATGATATAATTACAGTAAAATATAGCATTTCATTAAATAGTAAGAGGAAACATAAAACGTCAAAGCTGGAAAATGTTTTCGTTGTTGCAAAAAAAAACGATAGAATCGAAAGAGGTTAACAGAAAAGAGAGTTCAAAGATAAGCCACAAAAATTTGAAAAATTGAAAGATCTTATTGATTTTACAAAATTTGTTTTCAAATATTGCAGCAACAGATTTCTTATCATATCGAAAGTATGCAGACTGTTGTTCTTGAAATGTACAATTTATTTTTACCATTTTTTAAATTCAAAAGATTAAAAATTGACCAATTCCAATCAATGATGGTGTTCGAAGTTTACGGATCCATTCAGAATGTTCCAAAAATTCATTGTCTACTGTTTTATATCGATTCAGGAATGCAATCCGATTAGTGGTCATTCTGTTGCTAAAGTAGAATTTGTACTTTATTTAATGATTTTCATTGTGAAAGAATACCGAACAAAATGATCAATTGGAAAAGAAACTTTATGGTGCGATATGATACAGTACTGTATCAGTGAAATGTAATGATAATGTTTGATATTGGCATGACGCTAATATGCTCAACGTAGTTTATTCATCTATTGGTTTAAATTAATGTCATTAAAATTATCTGTCTTAAGTTTCATATTAGTAAAACGAAATTTTTTTTCTAAAATTGCTAAAATTTTTAGAAATACATTTTTATAAAAAAAGGAAAAAAAGTTTTGGAAATATCATATGATATCAGCCCTATCAATATCAAAATACGCAACTTAGCATGATGTGATTGAGAAAAAGAAATGGTTAAAGAACAAAATTCAGAAAGATTTAATTCATAATAACCATATATTATAGTAATTCACTGAGAACTGCTGTTGAATAAATTTTAAAAGACTTGTTGAAAATCAAACTGAAAGGAATATGAACTGATGCAAGCTTCATTTTTTACTAATGAACACTTTTGAAATCAGAAAATGTCATGAATTAATTTCCTTATTGCCGCTGCTCACTCATTAAACTTACAAATTCAAACTTCAGAAAAGGGGAAAAAGAGGAAACAGTAATGATGAGAAAAAAAGAGCAGAAGAAGATTCGATTATTTAATTTATGCTTGCGAAGTGTAAGCAGAGGTTAAATTGAATGATATATCTTCGGAAAATAAGCAAAGAGAGTGGCGCAATGAACCTTGTTATAAGCAGTCCTTTACTTCTATGCATTTTAATTATTGAAAGCTGCTTAACATCATTTCAGGTCCAAAAAACGAGCGAAGAAAAATAACAAACATACCAATCTTATGGAATTGAAACAATGATGGGTAACAGTGGTTTCGAAAAATAAAAATTTCTTAGAAAGGAAAGGAGACGACGAAAAAATGAAATTTTTCACTTTCTGTGCAATTCGAATTAATCTTAATTTTTTCTTAAAAAAAATATATCATTTCTTTGCCGAAAAGATATTGAAACTACAATTGCAACATTATCAATCCCATTTCAAGGCTGAATCTTGAGAAAAGAATGATTCTTAGCGTGTTATAGTATTGAGGACATCTACAGTTTACTAGTTAACTTATATATAATTTTGAAATATTTTCGAAACATCAGGATATGTTAAACTTCTTCTACAAATAAAGAATGATTTTAAAATTTAAAAACTCGAACCTCTTGTTACCTTTGATTTTCTAGATTCATACTCAATTAATCCAAAATGTCTTGGCAAAATACGCATGATCACTTATGATATTAATGTTGTAGTAACTAAGCTTACTCCGCTTATACTGTATTTATCATAAGATAAACTTCCATCTGATACAAATAGTGTATGTTTAGATAAAAATAAGATTGGGAGTGATCGTTATAAATGAAAACAGAACTATGTGATACTGAAAATTGTTGTTGAAAAAATGAAATAAATGACATGAGGTTAAAAAAATTTTGCTTCTTGTTGACCATATTTTTTAAAACTTCATCAAAGTAGCAAAATTTTCCTTTCATTACCAAGCATTCATTCCACTAACGATGTTTATTCCACAAAGTTCCTTTCAAAAATGCATCATCAATAAAAAAAAAGTGTCTTAATTAGGAAAAGCTGCTCAACTATGTTCACATTTCACATAGCCTTATCCCATACACAAAACAGCACTTTCAGCTTAGAGTCCATCGGCATTCACTTCTTTTTTTTCACAATTTCTGCAATCTATGAATCGAAGCAAAAGAAAAATGATCAAAAATATGTAATTTGATTGAAACTGACGTTCAAATTGGGCAAATTCATCAATAGATGACAAAAAAACATTTCAGTTGACTAAAGCGTAGTTTCAAGAATTCTCATAAAACGCCCTTCACTGTTATAAAGATCGTTGTTTGAAGAAAAGACAACTTGAACTTCTGAGATTAACTGACGGATCTCCATAATATTTACAACGAATTTTTCTTGCTTTACTTGACTCTCTTATGCTGTGGACATGGAAATTTGTTGTTTTCAAAACTGCCTGACCAAAACAAACTTATGCAATGAAAAAAACCCAACTAAAAGACATTTTGACGTTATTTAAGCAATTTTCTGTAAAAGTTAATCTAATTTCGCAAACATTCATATTACGCAACTTTTATTATTATTTACTAATTTGTGCCTTTGAATGGCTAACATCGACTGAATAATAAATTTTAATCATGTAAACTTTTTTGCTAGATTTATTTAGAAAATGGTTTTAGTTCTTCACTTTTTCAAATAATATCAAATGTATCTCAAAATTAGCATAGTTTTTCTGCTTTTTTTTTTTTGTTAGCTTTGACTTTCGAAGCAGTATTTCTCAACATTTAATGGAGACTGATTGCTAATATACAACATTGCTTTAAAAATATACTTCTAAAGGTATTACGAAGAAAAACGTGACAGAAAAAGATTTCCATACCATTAATATGGGGATTCTTGTCATGTTTATCATCAAAATATTCATTACATATGAAATCGGTAATCAAATCAAATAGAATTACAGTCTTATTTGAATATAAAAGCAGTAGAAATTTGTTTCAAATATTGCATTTTTTAGCCTTTACAAACTTTCTCTTTTCACTGCTTTTTCTGCATCTGATGACTTATTGATAAATAAACTGAATAAAAGTAAATAAACATTTTGAAATTGTTTTGAAATTATGTGATATGAGATATCATCAAGAAATACTACATATAATAAATATCACGGCATTTAGGATAACTAAAGTAAGGTTTAATTTCCAGATATAACAAATAGGAAATGGAAATTTACTGAACTTATTTCACTCAGAAATTTCCATTAATTTAAATGTATTTCTTTCCCTAAAAGAATTTGCCTTCCGAAATGTTGAAATGGATGCACAATAATAAACAATTTTGAAAACTTTGATTTAGCAACTCGAAATTAATTGACAGAATAATAATTGATGACAGTTATGATTAAATTTCAAATCATGTATTTCTTAACAAAAAAATTTAAAAGTGTTCTGCTCGAAAAACAAATCGATCGGGCAGACTAAATTCGATGATTACGATATTTATGGTATCACATTAGTTGAGTTTCTAATTAGCAAATAATATCTAGATCAAGGCGTCGAAAATGTAACGAACATTTTGTTTTTTTTTAAACAAAATCATCCGAACACGTCAATCCTTGGCATGAAAGAAAGGGTAGGAGTTGTGTCATAATTAAAAATTTGATTGACTTGATTATTGCGACATGCTTTATTTCATTGCATTAACAAAATCATCCTTGATTACTTTGCAAATTTAAAGCACTTAAGCATAAATTGTCTGACATTTGCATAGAATTTAAATTATATGCTATTCAAAGATTTTTTTTTTTTTGAAAAAGATATTCTTAAACAAAAATAACGGTATAAAACAGTTATATTTTGATTGATTATTAGTGTAAATAGAGATGAATAATCTTAGACAAGTTGTTATTGATGCGACATTTTTAAAATTCGACTTGATCGTTCATTTCCATCTTGAAATACTCTCTTCTGAAATAAAAAGTTGCTTATTATCTCATGAACAATATATAAGTTAATTTACGAATGTTAATTTTGGTCAACCAATGAATAGAATGACCATTACATTATAACTTATCTCCCGCTCTTTCGCTTTTTAATCAGTAATCTTTCTAGTATTGAAGCTCCTGAATAGCTACTACCTACTGAAATTTTACTTTAAGGATGAGAAAAACGGATAATTTCTGTAAGTGAATGTAACTGCTCATAATTGCAATGCGGTTCGAAAAAACTTTAAGGGATGCATTTCGTTTATGAATGCGTATGAAAAAAAAATTTTCCTTACAATTGCACTTCGAGTATATAGAAGTTGATTCTCAACAAAATTACTGAACTGTTTACTTAAAAAATTAATAAAAGTGCAAATAGGACATACTGTGGATAATAGAATAATACTTAGATATGACCGGTATCCGGTCACTTACTAATACACTCTACTGTCATTCTTATCTCCTCTTTAATTCATATTATTTTTCTATGCAGTCTCTCCCGGAATCATTTCTTCATTTTTTATTTTTCATAAATCATAAAATCTTTTTTCTATCAGTTTCAACAATTCTTTTCCATCTTTTCAATTTTCGTACTTTTTAGGTCTCAATTTTCAACAACGAAAAATTTCGAGTTTTTCAAAAAATCAAAACTTTCCTTCCTTCTTCAAAGTTTGACGTCATTATAAATTGATTCATTAAAATTGAAAAGGTGAAAAAGAATTGTTGGGACAGATCTGTGAGCAATGGTCACTAAAGAGTATTAGACTTTACACAGAAAACCGGTATTAGCGATTGTACCATTTAATTCGCTGAATTCTGGAAAAAGAAGGAAATGCTACCCACTAAAATAACAGAAAAAGAAATATACAGTGTATGCGACTAAATTTTTATCTACTTAATTTAATTAAATTCAGTAAACAAGAACCAGTTTTGGAAGCCAACGAATTCGTTTAAACAGTACGAAATAAATTGCTATCATGTTAGAGTGCTCCATAGACAATCAAACATTTAATTTCAGTCAATTCGATCAACAACATTCAACACCGAAATTGAAGAAATTTCTTTTTTGTATAAAAAAAATCTCCCTTCCTGTCATAGCAGAGCGAATAACGAACTGAAAATCATAAAACAAATCAATAGAAAAGAATGAAAATTTGAAATCTTCCTAATGTTTCATTTTCTATGAAATAAACGAGCATTTAAAGAAAGCTAACTATCTTTACAAAATAGAAAATCGCTAGAAATCATGAATAATCTATGTTTAAAATGAATAGGAAGATTAAATTCTGCAGTAATTTGATCAATTGATTACAGTGAATTGTTTTTATGAACAATTGTGACAGAAGTACTGTATTTAAAAAAAAATAATTGATTGATTTCGGGCAAATTACTGTTTCCTTTTTTGGCTGATGATTCACTTACTTCAAGCACATTTAAAATGTCATTCAGATGTCAGTTACAGTGTCACGCAGCAAACAGTGCATTACACGATCGTTACTTCCCAGTTTACCCAAATATTACTCATTGATACTATCCTATCATATACTTACATATTTATTCTCTTTAGCTTGCAGGAAATAAGCTCTATCCCAAGAATGAAAGCATTCTTAATTGCCAGTATATTTTTATCTTGTGTTATTGCCCAGCAAAACCGATCACAGGAAATCAACCAACCAATGGAGATTATACCTCCATTTTTGGTTAACGCTTCACGCAGAGTTGTCACCGAATTTAAAAATCTGCTTATTGGTGCAGAATATCAAACTGATAGACAAATGGAACAAAGAATCGAATCATGGATTTCACGACAGAACATAACAATTCGAGTTAGCAATTGACATCTACATAAGCCGACTAGATGAATGTGCCTGATATCTGAGTAATTTCGCAAACTTTTAAATTTACAGAGAGCCTTCGAAGAGTTCAAACGGCAAGCAATGGCAGCTTTACAACAAATTGAAGCACGACGTCAGGCAGCAATAGCAAGACTGTCACCTGAAGCAAGAAGAGCTGATGCACAGCTTAGTTCCGTTGCTTTCAACCCCGCACTAACAGGAATTCAGAAACGAACGCAAATTAAGGCCATCATTGAATGTAAGTATTTTCTCTTATAACTTTATTAGTAGCATTTTAAAGCAAATTCATAGTCCTTTCATTTCGCTTCTAATAGATCGAATCTCGGAAAAGATTTATTGAGAACTTATTACTTTTCCTCTCTTTCTTCGTTTGCTTGTGTCATTTCTCCTGTAATTGTTTAATCGCATACTTTTCCAGCACTCCCAGAACATGTCAAACAAGAATTACAACGGGCAATGCAATTTTGAGAAGAGATATCACAAGAATTACAACGGGCAATGCAATTTTGAGAAGAGATATCATTGAACCATTATCAGTGATGATAACAAACTATTCAAATGTATTAGTCATCTATGATAAAAAAAAAAATTTCTATGCTAATAAAAAAAAAGATTGTCAAATAATGAATAAAGTTAAAAGCAGCGCTAAAGTTCATTTTATTTCAAATGCCTTTCAAATTTCGATATAATTCAGAAATTGTTGTGTAAAAAAAGGTAAAACAATTTGTCGCACAAATGAATATTAGTTAGCTGATGCTGTCATCTTTTGGTTCAAAATTTATTTAAATTCAAATTTTATTTTATTATGAATGACTAATATTACTTCAACTTGCTTAAAGAATTTGAAGAACAGATTAGAAATGAAGAAGCGAATTGAAAAGCAAAGAAAAATTATCATTTTGTTGCAAAACTTTGAACTATAGAAATGAATTATTATTTGTGAAAAATATCCTAAATTTATGGAAAATTTTAAAAATGATAAAATTTTAAAGATAATTTTATAAGATAGCAAGCATTGATAACAATACAACTATTTTTCTCATTCTTTTCATTGTCTAAATCTCGCCTTTTGTCTTTATTTCATTTCTTGCTATTTAAACGATATAAGCAGGAAATGTTTCAATAATGAATTCATCCTTTAGAAATTTATTTGAACATTTTTTCATTCAGTGAGCCAGTGATTATGATGAATAAAAAAAATCTCTTTCAGAATAATTGTGTATTCTTTAATCTTCCATATCATCTTGTAGAATGCCATGAAAACATCTTGTACTTCTTACATAACTACCAGAAATAGAAATGTATTCTGAAAGAGATGTCTAATAGTAAGTCGAAGTCCTATGATCACCTATGTGCTGCTGTCGAAAGTTCTGATTCCAAGCTACGGTGGCATAAGTGGCTTAGCAGAATTGAATTTGAAAACAACAAACATCAAATTAAAGACATTTGAATTTATGAAATATGCAAACAAGTGCTAATAAAGTTTTTAATCTTATTAAAACTTTTGTCAAATATATAACTACTAAAACAGTTTTGATCTACAGATTTATGGAGCTGAAATTTGTGTTATTTAAAATTTGTTGAAGGATGAAATTTATATTATTAGTGCTTCTTATTTTACTAATATTATGTACTGCGTATGGGACAAGAACTTCATGATTCCACTATTTCTATTGGATTTATTGGAATCTGCGGTGAGAGAGCTAAAACTTTTGTTTCAAAATTACACAGAAAACCAGATTTTGAATTTAAACAAGCAGTGGAAAAATGGGCGAAAGCAAAAGACGGTATAATTAAGGTGTGACCAAAATATTTTCTTAAAAAGCATCTCAAGTATCTGATAGAAAATCAAAAACTTACTGATTATTCTTTTTTTCCAAAACTGCTCCTTACGGTATAAATTGTTTTAGATTGGAAAAAGAAGTATGAAGAAAAAGATATTCGAAATTCCTCGAATTCAAGAACGAATTCTGAAATTCCGATCAGAAATTCTTGCATTTTTTATTCTTAAATTTAGGAAAATTTTGAATTGAACTGTACAATAGTGGAGAAATTCCGAAAGTGTCATATAGTATCCCTAACTGGAACGAAATACTGAAAGGACAGTATTTACTAAATCCAAGTTTTATCCAGATCTTTCAGTAATCTCTCAGTAATAGTATGTTGACTATAATATATTTTTAGTTTCACCTAAACGTATATAGAATAATCACTATTAACTGTAACGTCTACCACTGATAAAATTTTTTTGTATAATATGAAATCAAATGATGCTGTTGCAAAAAGCTAAGTTCCATTCTTGCCACTCTTAGACCTCTTATGACTAAATTTTTTAGGAACAATACGAAAATTTTAAAGTTGACATGGACTTAGCTAATATGAAAGCAACTTTATTGCGCAAAGCATTAGTTTAAAATTTGTCAGCGGAAGCAAAAATGGCTGATTGTGATTCGAGCAACATTGAAAAGAATGAAGCATAATTTTCAAGTCAGAAAAAAATTTGAAAAATATTTGACAAGTCGTTACTTTTTAAATCAACGAATCAAACCTAAATTATAAATGAATTTTTTATGCTCCGACAAAATAGTTTTAGAAGGCAATAAGATCGAACCTTAATATGCTCTTCAGTCTTTTTGATGCTTTTCAATTTGGAATTTATTTTTTTTTGGTTTCTATTTTGTTTCTTTTGCACACCGTATTTCCATATTTTCAGATCTGCTTTTAGCAGTGAGAAATGAATTGCAAGTCAGTATTTTATACTAAATTTCAATGGTGAGAATAATTTTATATTTTGATACATTGCAATATAAGCGTGAAGAAAGATAATGAAGCTGTTTTTCGACACATTCATCCTTGATCGCATGCAAGAAAACCTGACACAACAGTGCAGTGATATGATTACATTCTTCAATGTACACGGATATCTTCATTTTGGTTTTAAAATTGTAACAACTTGTCGCTGCGAAAACTTTATGATGCGAAGCTAAAGTCAAGTTACCAAAATTATCCTTCCTTTTTCAAACTAAATTCTACCAGGACTTACTAGAATGAGTTTAGCTATGAATGGACAATCATCCTTTTGATTTAAAATTGAAAGCTTAGGAAAATCAGGCCAATTGTACATTTGAGTAAATAGTATGTAATATATCTAGAATCCAAAACCAGTGTTGATAGAAATGAAAATGAAAAATTTCATACTTATATCCATCTTTTTTTATTGATCATTATGTGATTATACATTTTGAAAGAAATGGTTTCTTTTGAAAACTTTTTAGGATGAAATATATTATCAAAATTTCAATATCTTCAATCATTTTGATCGCCATTCAATTATTTTCTGTTTCAGTAATTTTGGAAGTTTTAGCAATACGAAGGGATATTTAAACCGCCAACTTGTTGTACATATTTATTAACAATATTCTAATGATGAATTATGCCTTGCTTTGTGCTCCTTTTCGAAGCGAGAAATTGGCGCATGCCTGAAGAACTGGTTTCTCGAACTTGATAGAGAATTTTCAAAAAAAATTAATGATCTATTTATGGAAAACAGTATCTGTATGTAGATACACGTATCGCAACTTTTATACCTTATCATATTACTAGTTAAAATAGCCATGATGAATGAATAAATGTTTCATCCTTATGATTTCTAAAATCATCTCAAAAATCATGCTGATAATATCAAATGAGAAAAATTTTATTGCAATTTTATTAAGATAAATGTTGTGAATAATAATTGATTTCAAGTTCAAAATTTGAGGGAGAAATTTAGTAGTAAAGAAATAGTTGACCTTGAATTGTTAAATAGACTGAAAAGAAATCCCGTTTTTTTAAACACTGTACTTTACTCTCCAGATTTTTGGTTGCTTCCATCAGAAACTTTCGCAATATTGATTTTACTTATTTCAGATTGTGCTTATCAAACTGCTGACCTATAAATTTGAAATAACGAAAAAAGTCTATAAATATTACAAATCACATTTAAATTATCGTTTAGTTGCTGTCGTCATGCGAATTGTCGAAAATCATCAGAACTTGTTAGAAGCAACTTCTTTTTTCTAAGAATGAAGTCTTTCTACTATTTTGATGGCCTCTATCTGCAAAAAACTATAATTTCAGAATTAGAATGAAAACTAATTACGAATGTTAGGAAAAAGCTCTCCACGTTCTTCAATCAGTTTTCATCAAAAGAAAATGAATACTGGTAAGCATCGAAAAGAGGCATTAAAAAAAGGAAATGATTGATTTCAGAGGAAAAAAAATTAACGACTTACACCATATATCATCATCAAATTATTACTTTTTAAATTAATTAGTTTCTCACATTTTCTGTGCTTGTTTTTGAGTGTCATTGTTCTGCAGTTGTATAAGTTTGCTCAAAAATTGAATTACGTAAAAAATTTTTTATTCACGTGTAAGGTGTCAATGACACCATGAGACCGAAAAGTCGTTGAAGCAAAAAAAAGTTTGAGGAAGTATGACTACCAAATTTCTCCTCCTTTACTCCATCATTGCCTTCACCCCTTAGATGAATGGGTAAACTCTTGTCGTCAACAGAATGAATCTCTCCCTTTCTCCGCCCTATCTTCGACATTTTATTTAACCAATATAAAAGACTTGATTTTATTATGTTCAATTAGAACCAATAAGAAGGATTCAAGAACCATAGTATCGAGGACATCTCCCATCGTTTCGTCGCCGAATTCAACAAAAATGAAATATCTCATTCTGCTTTCAATTGGTCTAATAGCAAGTACAATAGCTCAGAATCAAGAAATACCTCAGCCAGAAATACCACCATTTTTGATCGGTGCACCCGACCATGTCGTGAAGCAATTTTTCGATATTCTAAAAGCTGATGAATCAAAAACTGATCCACAGACTGAAGCCGATATCGAATCATTTGTTCGCAAACTTGGCGGCAACTATAAAGTTCGTTTTATTAAAATTAATAAGTTTGTAACTGTTCTATGATAACGAGCCTAAAACCGTTTTATTGCCTCTTTTATCTGGGTTCTGATATGCTTCGCTGTAGGTTTCACAATCATATTTCTTGGTCCGAATTTAGGTCAAATGGTAATTATTTCTGCATTTTACTTTCCCCTCCTACCTTTACTCTTCCTTTCCTATTTTTAGTTTTATCCGCTAAATTTCCGCTAAACAATTTATCCAACATAATAAACTGAAACAATTGTAAATGAAGTTCTGTCTTAATTAAGCTTAATTTTATTAACAATTGTTATTTCTTTAAAGTTGTTTTAATTTTTACTTTTTCTACATAAAATTAGAGTGAAACAGTTTATAAATGGGATTACTAGGTGAAAAAAGCATACTTATCTTTTTTTTAGGAACTAAATTAACCGAAAGAAATAAAATAAGTAAATTAATTTTCAGACTCGATTCGAGCAATTCAAGCAAGAGATAAACAAGGGAAGAGCTGAGTATGAAAAAATCCATCAAGCAGCAGTTTCAAAATTTTCACCAGAAGCAAAAAAAGCTGATGCCAAGATGTCTGCTATTGCCGACAATCCAAACCTGACAAATCATCAAAAAACGGAACAAATTCAAGCAATTATGAGCTGTAAACTTTTTGCATAATTCATAATTATTTTGAAAATAACAAAAAACTAAAGACCTCAGATTTTTTCAGTGTCTTCAAATGTTTTTCAGAGTAATGAAATGCTGATGACGAAAGTTTGTTTGCAATAAACAAGCACGTTTGCAAGTTAATTTTCGCTTCTAACTTAATGCAAGAACTGGTTTTTCAACTATAGAAGAGTTTCTTAACCCGAAAGACCAGAATTATATATTTCTTAAACTCTGAATTAAGTTGGAATTTGAAAAAATTTGGTTCAGAACTTTAGCACAAATTTTAATGATTTTCTCTAAATGAGCAACTGTAATGTTAATCTTGACTGCAATAAATAATAACTTTCAAAAATTTGATTATAACAAATATTGTATCCAGTTGTGGTTTTATGGATTATCTAAATCTCAGCAAAGTAATGATTTTTAATTAGAAGTCTAGAGAATTATGATCAATTAAAAGATTACATTATTTATTTGACAAAATGAGCACTCTCACCGAATAAATTCAACAAATCATAATTTATCACATCAATTTAGCCTCTTCTTTGATTCTTCAGTCATTTTACGCATTTGAATTTTTGCAGCATTGAGTGAAGCTGTTCGCAAGGAGATCTTCGATGCGCTGAGTCCAAAATAGATGTTGCATTTGAACTGCTCACTGTAACAACTAAGACTACTTCAACAACGAAGAAAGAATCATAAATGGAAAAATAACAAATAAACAAGAGAATACTGCGCTATTGTCGATTCTAGTTATTTCTTGCTAATTAATTAATCTATACATATCTGCTTTATTTTAATTCTCACTTATTGCGATCATAATGCTATTAATGTTAACATGGACTTCGTAATTATATTTTCAATAAAATTGTAAGATGCAAATAAACTATGACTTGTTGAATATAATTTTATGGAATTTATGACAGCATCACTATCCAAATCCTGCCGTACTATACTTAAGACGATGTTTATTCATCGTAAAACTTAACTCATCACAAAACTTGATGAGTTAAGTTTTATATCTAGTGAACAAACACTACTCATTAAAATCAAGCAGTAAAAAAAGTTTCTAATTTTGATGTCTATCAAATAGCTATCATCGAGTTTATTAAAAAATAGCCTATAATTTATTTCTGCTTATGAGAAATCAAATTTTCGTGTCCTCAGATTCAATACACTGTGAAAATTTATTAAAAAAAATTAACTGGATTTGTGAAAAAAAAATTAACTGGAAAAAGATTTGCTCATAAAATAATTACAATAAAACGTTTAGGCATGGTAACTTAGCTTTATAGTTGATTTAAAACCTATGAAATAATAATTTCCGATTTCAAACAAAGTTGATATGAAAGGACAAAGGACAGTTCGTTTCTTGAATTCCTCCAATTAATTCAATCATTTACAAGCTAGAAATAATCGGATTAAAAGTTAATTGGCTAAAATTAAGTAAATCAAACATGCACGAAAATTTGTCTTACTTCATTAACAAAGAAGTGGTCAAAATCAGATATGATTTTTAACAACATTTTGATAACTGATTTTTTCACTTCGTTTCACACTCAGATAGTTAGCTGATAAATGGAAAATCATATAATATGTAAAGTTTTGCTAAATGATTAAATGAAGCATGAAAACTTGAGTAATATTTCATGACATATAACACAAGGCAAAACGATCAGACGAACTGTACATTTGGCAGTTTTTAAAAATTAGATCTGAAGTATCACACTTTGAACTATTTGAATTAGCGTAAGTGTTATTAAATATCTGTATAAATGTAAAATACTTGCGAAACAAAACTCAGCAATTGCTGTTTCGCAAATGAAAGAGTCCTAGATAGCAATAATTGTGAAATGCTTGCGAAAACGTGTTTCCACCTTTAACCTTTGACTCTTACTGTTTTGCAGAAATCTTAAATTTCTGTCCTTTCTTGTTTTGGATCATCATTTCTATTTTTCTCTTATTTTAGTCATCTTGTTTTGGATCAAATAATGAATCAAGATAATTTTAATTCATAACTTAGTGAGAAAGGAAAGAGTTAGAAAGCACATTATGATGATCATTCAACCTAATCTAATAATTAGAGCAATAATAGTAAAGAAAGTTTACATTATTAATTTTTTAAGCAAATTCAAAAAAGCATCTTTTACAAAACTGTTAATGCTTCATTGTAATTTTTGAAAAGATAGATGCAATTGACTTTAATTGAGGCCGGTACTGCTGAATGTTGCGGAAAAAAGCTTTCATAAGAAAATGATGCTTTTATTTGCAACACTCATTCATTCATCATTTCAAAATATGATACTGAATCCATTTATTTATGTAATATTTTTATGGTGATCAGAAGCTTGAAGATTTAAAGTAGGCTCGAACAAAATTAATGAATTAGACGGTTGCAGAATGGATTGATTCATATGGTTTTTATTGTCTTTAAATGAGATAAAATTTGCGTTTTTAAGATCGAAAAATAATTTTATTAAATGCAAAGGCGTTTTTCTTCTTAACTAGCGTGAAATACAACAAAAAATCAAAATACAAAGAAAACTTAATTTTTTTGCAATTATAAGAGTTTTTTTTTACGGATGGTTCGCTTTTCTTCATATTAAATTAGCTTCAGAAATTATCATTTTACAAAATAGTTATACCTTGAGACTTAAAAGTTTGATCAAACTGGTATCAATTTCCACTTCAAATTATCACTTATATATGGTCGTGTACTGAATTTAAATCTCATTCTCTTTTTTTCCATCACAATTGCCATTGAACTCATTTTCCTTTCCATTTGCAAGACGCGGTAACATTTAAGCAGAGATGAAAGTGATTACAAAATATATTGTTTAAAGGTCATTTTGTCGAAATTTTTGCAGTGCAATTAGTTCATTACTGTTTTTATTGCCTTACGAGTCATTTTTCATTACTTAAATTTATCGAAAATCAAATGCAAATGTTCAAAAGTTTTCTAAGAAAGAAAAGAATAACAAAAGTTTATAAGAAATTAAGGTCGGGAAAGAGAAGACAAATTTTCTTTACGAATTTTTAATTTCTCCATGAAATATTTTCCAGTTTACAAATCGAAATAACTTTATGATAGCAGCATCATATAATAGAAAACCAAAATTCATTTTCCATTCTACCACTTACTGACAAAAAATCAGAATAGCTTCCTCTTTCAATACTCAGTTGAACATTCGATATCTCTACGCTTTTTTTGTTTACTTTTTGGAAGTTTTATATTTATTCAAAAAGTAATTGAATTATGAAAAAAAATGTACTAAGCGTTTTCAAACTTCAAATTTCGTCCTATTGCGAAGAATGTTAAAAATAGCTATGATAGCATTAAATATCAAACAAAAACTTTGCAAAATTATCATCAAATCATAAAGATTACCTCTTTGTTACCAAACTGAAAGATTCCACAATAATAAATGTTTTTATTTGTACTCCTAGCAAATTCAGTTCAATCTAAAAGATTTAAAACTTTAAGGTATGCCATGATTCTAACATTGATTTCATTGCTGTTCAATCAGACAGTGAAGATATTACGTATCATTGCTTTCACACTATCATAGAAACAACTTTGGGTTTTCAATTACGTTTTCTAATTAGGGATTCAGGGCAGCGTGCTATTTCGCTCTATTAGACTCGAAGCATTTATCCATTCTTATCATCGAACTATTTATTTATCTATAATTAATGCAAATTTTTTCACCGATTTTGCTGAAATGAACTTTTGTTTAATTTGTTTGATCCTTCTAAATAAATTTTCTTAATTTAAGTTCCATTGTTTGAGTAAGAAAGTGAATTATAATGTTTTGGATTGAAAGATTATTTGATAATGCAAACGGCGGTAAAAGCAAAGAAGAGAAGTTTTTCACTGAAAGAATTTCTATTAAAATGACTTTGGTAGTGTTTAAAAAAAAGAATCATCCTTAGTTCTTTTATTTTTATATGAAAAGTGAATAATCTTTCTCCTTTATCTTTTCCATTGATTAACAATTCGTCCCTTCATCTTGCTCTCTTTTTTTCAGAAACATAAATTTTTCCAGAAATTTTGGAAAATCTAAGGAATAGTGAAAATCTTCAAAACTTTCAAGTCCTCGCCATATAAAATGAGTGAATATTTTGAATTTTATCAGATTGAATAATTTATATTGAATAATAACTGACATCGTCACTGTCATAAAACTTTATGAGAATGGAAAAAAATAATTTTAAACAAAAATTATGAAATGGATATGTAATTAGCCTGCTATTTGTTGTAACTGTGATAGTAATGGCCGGTAATTTTCGAGCAACTTATCAGTCTTTCTTCTTCGGCAATTTTTAACTTTACCATAATATTTATCTTCTGCAGGCTTCTTTACAAATAACTGTAAAAGATTCCACCATTTTATCTGCTAATTTGAAAGCATGCAATTCATATATCCTGAATCATTTAATGAATTGATACAGTCTTATTTTTTTATGCTTTTATAATATTTCACTGTTTATGTGATCCAAGAAGCTCCCTTCAGGAATATTATAATTCTTTTTAGCAAATTATGTGTTTTAATAGGTCAAAAATTTATGAAATTATTATGCAAAACTTCAAATGGTTACTTCTTTTTCCCAATGCACCTAAGAAAGTAATTTCTCAACTTTTTTGCAAATTTTAATATTCTAATATTCTTATTACTTTTTGTCAACAACTTAAATTAAGAACTTAGAAGATTAAACGGAATTTTTTTTGCTGTGATATAACATACTTGTTGCAGCAGCAGAAGAGAAAGGATTGGTTGTGAAAAAATCAAATGTGATTCAGAGTAAGAAGTGCAGTATGAAGAAACTGGT
>JARVGP010000072.1:0-100940 GCA_029876185.1 Mansonella ozzardi | reverse complement strand
TTTTTTTTTTTTTTTTTTTTTTTTTTTTTTTTTTTTTTTTTTTTTTTTTATTGCAAAAACATTTGCTTGAGTAGATTCTGAATTGGTGGTATAAATAAAGTATTGAAGATGATAATAAAGAAAGAAGTAGTAGTAGAAGAAGTCATAAGACACTTTCTTGTACATTTTTTTTTGACTTGAAAATCTAGTTTAATTGATTGCTGAAGATAGTTGTTTTAACAACGTTGCTGAAAGTAACTGTTTTAACAACGCTGTTGTCATGCTTCAGCGCACTCTATTATTTTCTTTGCTTCTTTATATTAGACATCCGTATTTGTGTAGTAAAATAATTTTGTTTGTTATCAGAGATATTGAAATTTCTTGATTCTTCCTTTTGTAGATTTTTCTCATATGACTATTGCATTTCGTTCTACTTGCATGTCATGTTAGCAAATAATGTTAGAAGGTTGACTGAACATGATTTGCCATTTTTTCAGAACAGTTTTTTCAAGCAACATGGTTGTGATACAAATGATGCTCAACAGAAATATAGCAGCAGGGCTTCAAATTTATATAAAGTATAAAATTTTACATTTTCTATTTGATATATTTGTAGGGCGCAAATTCTAGTTTTTTTTTTCTTTGACGTGATTATTTCATAATTATTTTTGCTAGCATCTTTTTGTTCTAATCTAATTATTCAGAAGCAGTTATTTAAAAAATTTGTATTTTAATAAAGAATGGTGGCATAGGCAATTATATTTGTGTTTTCGGTTAGACTCATAAAAATTTTTTTTTATGAGCTCTATTGAGTTTATCGTTTGAGTTTATCTATCGATCTGAAATGTATCATTAAGAGCTACATCATCTTTTTATTTTCAGGAAAAATTGCTCTCATTAGCACTGGAAGCACATCGTCAGCATGGTACATCACTGATGATGGAAAGTGGTGATTCGTTGACAGATGGAGGTTCTGACGAAAAAAGTACGAAAGATGATGTGGATTTTTTTTCACAGAATTTTGTTGCTCATGAAAGCAATTCTTCATGTTCGATAAGTCAGGATGCGTTTATTAATAATGACAGTGAAGCAGCACAGGGTAAGCATAAGTTTGTTGCTGTTTTGTTTATTTCCGTTTTTTTTTTTTTGCATTAAAGGCAATAACATTAGGATTGCTCGAGTAGCAATTTTGGATATCATTGAGATGTGGCTGTATATCTTGCGTTGTTTCTCAGTCTTAAGTATTTTCTACGTACGTTAAATTTCTGACGCTATTTTAATACTTTATTATGACTATATTCTTATTGTTTCCGAAGTTTACCGACATATATATTTTAATGCTAGATTTTCTTAACTGTTATCACTGCTTCAAGCTGTTAAAGCACTTTTAGCAAATTTTTTTTATTGTATGTGTGAATTGATAACATTTTTGCTTCAAAGAGTATTTATGTTTTTACCGGTCAGCAACATTGGTTGAAAGAAGTTGAGATCTGCAGTTTTCAGAACCGAGTTTTGGAAAATTATCATTAAATGATTCACCTCGCGAACAAAATATTCCGGTGAAGTCAAGCATTATGGGTAAAAAATTGCCAATGAAAAAGTCGGGAGTAAGTTGCACTTAAACTTTTCTGACTAGTTTTACTTATTTTTCTGATAATAAATCTGTTCAAATTTCGTTCTCTACCTGTTCTACATAAATGAATAAAACTCATTTATTTTCGTATTATCTGTGTGGAAGGACAGGGATATACTTGATTTTTATAGCTTGGTGCTAGGAAAGGAATGGGTGCACATCGCATAACTGCAAATTTCGGTGAAATTGAGCAGAAAGCATCCAATAATGATAAAGAGAAAGAAATAACGAGAAATTTTCCTACGGAAGATGCCGAAAATAATGATACTGATGGTTCGAAAACTAAAGTTTCAAGTCGATTTCTGTTCCAAGAATTAGAAAAAAAAGTTTGTCATGATGTTATTTTTCAGAGATTATGATTTGCGCTGATGATTTGGTGATTTGCATTCGCTTTTTCATTATTAGTTTTGATTTCTGATTTGATATAAATTATTCAACTATCAATTAATTCATCGTCTTAGGCTAAACAAAAGGCAAACGATATGGATCAGAGTAAGGCAGACGTAGTGGAACGTCTTGGTATGGGAAGTGGTGGTGCCATCTTTGGTAAGGGAAATAGAAGTCATTCAGTAGCTAGCGGCATCAAAACCATTCCTCAGGAAGGTATTTCAAGATTAATCAATCAAACTACGACTCCAAGTCTGCAAGAAGGCGAATGGGAAGTTATTGACGATGGTATAAGGTTCTGTTCAGAAAATCTGCAATTTTGCAAGTTTTAAATGTTGGAAATAAAATGAGAAGAGAGAAAAGTTCTGATTTCTCGCTCTACGTGAAATATCTTTTTCTCGTTTAGTTTGTCATGTAATGAAAAAATATTGCTGTCGTGAATATTAAAAATTGCTTCTTCTTATCATATATGTTAATTTAGAGGGAATGAGCGGAGTTCAAGCATCACCGATGATCAGTGCATGAAGAAAACCACTGGAGAAAGCGATTTGTTTGATAACTGGGAAACTCCTACCTCGACAACTATAATCAAAAAACCGTTTGTTTTTCCCGAATAATTGTTAACCTAATACAGATTTGAGAATACGATAGTATTGTTCGTAATAAAGGTGACAAAAGCCTCCATCTAGTGTAGATTCCAGTAGACTTAGAATTGAATAATTTTAAGAAACAACTTTATTGGCATATTAAAATATTTCATAGATAATTTTCTATTAAACAATTTCATCTTTTTTTGTATAGATAAATGTTCTTATTGCCAAAAATAAAATTGAAATTTCATCTCAGATCGAGACCAACTACAATCGCTGCTGTTACTGAGCCATCCAATGACAGCACATTGAAGAAATTTGCAAATGCACGAGCAATATCATCTGATCAGTATTTTGGTGGCCCGCAAGTAGATGTGAGGATTTTTCTAGAAGATGATGTTTTTAGAAAAGGAAAAATATATGGGGAAACAAGTTTTTTTACTACTAAAGTCAAATTGTTTACCTGGAATTTTGAAATAAGGATGTTTTGTTTTAGTATGAAGCGCAAAGTAGATTGAATCGTTTCGAAGGTTCAAGTGGAATTGGCAGTGCTGACTTGTTTGGTGAAGGCGAAAATAATTCGTATAGTAATAGTTATGCGAGTCAAATACCGGAAATAGCGACAATAAGAGATAGTATGAGGATGGGTGCCAGCAAAGTAGCTGGGAAATTATCATCTCTGAGTAACTCCTTTGCCCATTATCTTGCAGTAAGTTAATTTATGAACATTTATTTAAATTTTTTTTTTATGCTCCTGCTTTTATTGTCACAGAAATCTTCCAAAAAAATAAAAAGAAGGAAGGATTATATTTGATATGAAAACTCGGAAGTTTTTCTAAGAAACTTAGTTATAAAAGAAAGTATATAAATATGAAAATAAATTTCACTTTGTGTTATTTTGATCACAGTGTTTTTCTGAAGTTCGCTTCGAAGAGAATATGTTACAGTAATGATGAACTTTTTCCTTTCTCTAGGCTTTAAACATTTTTTCAATCCCCTATTCGCTGTTGTAAAGTTTATTCATTCCTATTTCCAACTTAAAATTGTTCAAACATGGAAAAGTTTTTGTAAAGCATGAGTCTTTTAGTTACTATATTGTTACTGTAGGTTTTCGAAAGTAGAAAAGTGTTTGTTGACCTGAAATAGTGAATATTAAAAATTCCAGCTATAGGACACGAGAAGTCTGAATAAAAACTGTGGAGTGCACTTTCACATATATAGTGTTTGACAAAGTTAAAACAGCCAAAAGCTTTATTTCAGCGAACAAAGATATAATTTCCGGAATGAAAAAGGTTTATCATCAGTATGAGTTTTTTTTTTTTTTTCGAGTCTTTTATTTCTTTGATGGTAAATCGTCTGTGTAGCTCGTGTTTTCTCTATCGATCATTTCATTGGTTTCCAGCTTTATTTTGCTTAGTTATATAACTGTTTATTTCTGTTTATATAACTGTTTATTTAACGTACTTTCATGTCCTTTCTAAACTATGCACTTTGCTGCATGAGAGATTTATAGCTTTGCTTCTACTTAAAAAATTCTTTCGGAGTCATTTAAAGTATGAAGAACAATATCCGTCAAATTTTTGATTTTGTGATTCAGCTTTTACATTTGGTGTCCGTGATTTTTGGGAAGCATGAAAACAGTCATGGGTTTCAGTTTGAGTGAAGCCTCTCCGCTTTGCTTTCATTGGAAAAAATAAAGTGTAAGAGGCGAAGAAAAAAATTTCATCGAAAATGAAGGAAACATAAAAATAATGATGAAGTAAACATAATGCTAAGTGAGAGTCGAATTTTTAAAATATGTTAGTTACTTTTTTGTTTACATTTGCTAAGAGTTTTTTAAATAGGGACGGGAAGGGATGGGAATGTTTATTTCATTTCTAATATCTGAGATAAAAAGGGTAATGTTTGTCGGAAAGCTTTGGAAATGAATAAATAGATAAGCATGAGCCAAGCTAGAATATCTTTGTAATGAAAAGAATGTGCTGATCAGCAACTATTTCAGCCAAGATTTTTATAGTTCCTGCAAAACATTGGAGGGAGCTTCATGGATAAGCAAAAATTTCGCGGATGATTTTTTTATCATTACTACTGTCTCCTATAAAATCACTTTCCAGAATTTTTCTTTCATTTTCTCCTTAATTTTTTTGTTTTTAACAAGTGGTGTCTGGTCATGTTTGTATATCAGACAGGGAATTCGCATTTGTAGGTGCATTTTGGTAAAAGATTGGAAAATTCGGCACTCCGTTTTCCAGTTTGATTTCGAAGATTCTTCGTAAATTGTAATGAATTATCGATTGGAGTTCGTGATGAAATATGAAGAAAAAGTGGTGTGTGTACCAGATTGAATTGTTAATCTGAAGCTCACTTAAAAAGATATAATGTGCAGACATGGCCTGACCATTATTTTTTTTGGGATTTTTCAATTAATTAGATTTTAAAAATGGTTTTTTTTTTTTTTTTTTCAGAACCAAGATCGATACTGATTGTCGATATTGAAGAAGAAACGTCGAATTTAACAACGCTTGTGTCTTAGCTTGTCGATTGATTTACAAATGGAATCAATATACACCATTGCATTGCACCGCATACATCAATTCTCTTCTCACTCAAATTTTGACGAACATTCAAATTTTGATTAGTTTTTGGGTTTAATTATATTACTGAAATACGCCTCTTGTATTAAAACTATTCCTTGTGATAATGCTTTATATTTTTCAATTTTGATTACATGTTTGATGAGCTAATATAAAATCACATCCAATTTAAGATTTTATCATACATTTAATCCCTATAACTGATGCTAGCTTTCGGGATTTGTGGTAATATTTAAAATAAAACTTTAAATACGCTATTGTATAGTTTCACTTAAATCATCACTAATTTTTCTCTCTACTAGTAAAGAAAATTAGATGAGTGAAAAAGCTCTGTGAGACAAAAATTATGCTCTTCTAGCAAACTATATAAAAATTAGTGAATCAGTGAATGAAGGAGAACATTTTCTCATGCATTATTTATACTAAAAGCCAAACCGTATTAACTTGAAAGTTATTTCATTTGAAATTGTCTACGTTCATTTGATTAGCAAATTTTGATTTGAAGATTTATTCAACTTTTTTTCTCTCGCGAAGCAACTGGTAAAGGAGTTTTATGTTATCAGTATTATGGTAAAAGGAGAATGGTACCAATCATTACAGCTATGATGACGATGGTATTTCGGAATTGTCGTTTCAGTGTATGCAATTTAGGGAAGTCAGAAAAAAAAAGCTGCATAATTCGAGTTTCTTGGGAGTTAAACTTCAAACATTTTCAACATGATAAAATGAACTGTGTTAAATGCTTATTTAAGAAAAAGGAATGGAAATGTAGTTGTCGAGATTTGTAATTTTACTCTTTACATTAACGATGTGATAAGTTCATTAGGAATAACATTTGAACGAATGGGCCATTCATCATTTTGATCAAATGGACTTCTCTCGAGAAATGCATCCAACAAATCGTATTGAATACGCGCAAAATAAAGTGGACTTTCTCGAAGCACATCCTGAAAATATGCTGTCGATTTATATTCCAGAATGTTATCCAAATCTAAACACAATACTATACATTAAGCTAAAACGGGACAATATACAATCAAATATATATAACTAAAGATGGATAAGATTTAATCCAGAATCCAGTGTAGTATAATTTAAATTGAAAACTTCCTTTTTCCAATTTCACAGACTTTCGGTAATAATCGGTTATGTATAAATGATACCGAATTAAGAAATTAAGAAATAAAAATCAAGTGGAATTAAAACATTTTAAAAATGAGGGAAGTTTCTTTTTTTTAAATCACTAGAGTGAAAAGAACAAATATACATACCTTAACAAATGAGAAAGCGTAATCGTAAGCTGCAATACTACCATTATCGAGCTGAAAACTTCGTATCCAAGATCCAAAAGCAGATGTATTTAATTTTTCTGCACTTTCCGTATCAATTTTTATCTCCGGTAGAGTGAAATCGAATTTTTGATGGAAATCATGATCCTTTTGTGTTGCAATGATCAAGTCATGTTCACTTATTGGCATCAACATTGGATCATTTTCAGCACTGCACATTTTCTTTATTGTCGCAATAACAATTTTTTTCTCCTTTCTGAAAAGAAAAAAGTTACACAGTAAAAACGGTCAAATTGATAATTATCGATTTCTTAAATGCATTTTTTTCACTTCCTTTTACATCCAAGTTTAGCTAATTGCGTCAATAATTAGTAGATTTCAATAGTTCAGTATGAAGTATCGTTTAACATAAAGCCAACTTAAAGTCTTACGCTCATTTTCAGCTGAAATCGATATGAAATATCGAAATGTCCTAAGCTCATAAAAATATCCAAAAAAAAAAAAATGAAAAGATGTCACTTCGCCTATATTTAAATAACTAGAAATTTTCATTAGATATAGCTCCTTTACAATTTGTCAATTTTTAATTTTTGTATTATCCATTATTGGGACTGACATCAAAAAATAATCTAGAATATGATAAAAAGATTTTCCGTAAAAACAATCTTATATACAACTCATGAAAAAAGCTAAGTAAATTGAGGCCTTTCTCTCTTCTCCGACATGCAAAAGAAGAGCCAAAACTTATATCCAATTCAGTGCTTTGAGAAAAAAGCAAGAATGCATGAAAACTGGTCAACAATTTCCGTTTAATTGAATATAGCGAATCATTAACTTACTGTCCTAAATAATTTACTACCATCCGTCCGTGCTGTTTTCTCAGAATCTGTTCCAACCTTTGCGTGTCCAATTCATGTCTTAAATCAAAAATCTGTTTTTCATACTCCTGTCCACCAACCTGAATCTGAAAGCTCAACTTTATATTATCAAAATTATTTAATAATTACGAAATATCGAATTTTTCAGACTTTAAAGTCTAATTTCATTATAATTACATCAGATGCCCTACCCCAATATAAGCACTTCAAGAAACCTCCAGCCGCTTTTGAGCAAATTTGTTAAATTCTTAAAAACATAAGAGAACTTATTTTAAAAAATGTTGTCTTACAGATCAATTGGAATAACTGACCATAAATTATAAAATTCATAGAAAAATACTTTTTGACATATACTTTTCTAGAACTCCTTTAATAATAATACTTTTTCCAATGCCTCATCGTGATTTTAGCAACTTTTCAATGTTTTTTTTGTATAAAGCACTTACTTTATTTAGTAAACTGAATTCAGGTATTATACAAGGTGTACGAAGAATGAGAACATCCGGATGTATAATTTTAGATCCCTGGAATCTTGAAAAACTTATAAACGCAAATGAATACGTCATAAATTCAATCTGATCACTGGTAAGCATGAAAAGATTCGTTTCATTCTGGAGCTAAAAACTGGAAAAAAAAAGCTAAAAGTTTAGCTTGATTGAACAACTGAATAGTCATTTTAAAGAAAAATAAACCCTCAACCTTGAATGAAATTTCAACTTCCAGTTCTACCATTTCTTCAGTGTCTGCATCAATTGAATATAACAAACGTTCCTCAGCTGCAATTACCCAAAGTAATCGAAGAGGTTGTAAATAAGTCCTAGAAAAATAAATTCCTGTATGCAGTCATCAATGTTTGTTTTCTTATTATCTCTAGAAATAAGAGAAGTTTGTTTATTTGCACTTTACATAAATATATAAATAAACATAATAAATAAGCAAATAGTAAAGAGATGTGAAATTAATTCATCTGAATGAAAGTAAAATCGTATTCACAAAGTTTTCAATTGAGAATAACTGAAAACAATTTACAATTCCGAGAACAATTTAATCTATTATTGATTAACTCATACTTTCTTTTCCTTCTTTATTCTTTTTTTTCAATCATATCAAAAACAGACAATAAATTATCAGTCACTTACCGATTATCACTCAGTGCATGAGGACTGACCGGAAAGAATGAAATAACGAGTGCAGCTACTGATAAATCGTCTGTTTTCAAAGCATATCTGAAAAAAAAGGATGGTACTTTCAGCTGAGAAAAAATATCATCGATATTAACAAATTACATAACAATAATGATGGAAGTATCATTTTTCATAACCATCTCGATCACTGAGAATACAATTAATATCTGCATTGGGCAGAATTGATGATAAGCAATGAGTTTCAATAGATAGGTCAATACTGTCAGTAAAATATATAATCAAGGAAGCATTATTTTTTTCTGTCTGTATAACGATCCAAACAAGTACGAAGAAGAGAAACAGTAATTAATTGTATAAGAAATCAATATAAATAAAACTGTTTTTCTCCTAGTACTTCTTAAAATTTGCAGTTTATATTTCAAATAAATTAAAATGCAAAAAAAGTTCTCAGACAAAAAAAAAGAATAGTAATTTGAACCTCCCACGTCCAAGCATCAACATTCCCATTACTGTGTTTGCAGCAACATATAAGCTATGCGATGTATTGTCGCGATACGCTTCCGGTAAGGTCACACGTGCGCGAATTAATCGACAGAGACGTAACACTTGTAAATTTCCACTACCAGCCATAAGCTAAAATAAAAAATTATTGAAATAGTAATAGTAAAATCAGTTTCTTTCATAGTGATTTGTATAAATTCGTATTTTTAAAAATTTATTATTTTTTCACAAAAAAAAGTAAAACATCTAATGTCTAATGTAATATAAACCTTAAATTCATAAGAATAGCATTACCTAGAATAAGATAAAACAGTGAAAACAATGTTCTGGAAATTTCAACTCTTTTTAGCATACAATCAAATAACTCAATATTTTTAGAAAAGTTTCAAAAAAAAATATGCAAAAAAAAAACATACGATGCCAAGGGAGTAAATGAGAGTACCCAGCACATTAAGACAAGCTGTGACGCCAGCAGCAAGACTTAGCTTACTGCTAATCTGATGTGCATCTGATGGCAAGACCATTTTTATATAATGCCACTATAAATGAAAGAATGTATTTTATAGAAAATAAATTTTTTTAAGCACTATGAAAATTTTTTATAACTTAAATCCGAATGAGAAGTTACGTATGCATAAGCATAAAACAATGATTGAAGAAACTGAAAATATATGAGCATTATCCATTAGATGAACTTATGGTAAGGAGAATGAAAACACATCGGTGAGAAAACCAGGAAATTACATTCCTGGAAGAAATAAAAATGGTAATTTTAGATGTGTAAACTAATAACAACTTAATGAAACAATTCAAACCATTCTCAGTAATAGCAAAAAAATCAACATTCGAGTAGAAATATCATTTGAGTTTTTCTTTACTGAAGAAAAGATACAAACTCACGATTATATTAAAGGCTTCAGAGTTCCATGTAGATGCAAAACGAATAGCCATTGCAAAGCACGCACCAGCTACGACATTCAAGTAGGTCTAAAACAAAACCACACTGTCGGAAATAGTGATGATTACCAACTGCTAACCTAATAATGAATTAATTCTCCTAAATGATATCCAAACTTTTTGAATTTTATAATCGCAAACAAATAATCAAGGACAAAAATGTTATCGTGCAGAATATTTCGAACAGGAAATATTGGTTATAATAGATGCCGATATCACACTAAATGATAATACCCGTATTCTACTAATTAGGAATTTATATCATTTGCATTTTCTTTCTTATCACTTAGTAGTAGACTTTGAAACAAGCTGCTACTCCTAGTAGATCACTTCATGCACTCTACTAGCTCTCTAATAAAGTGATAGGAAAGAAAATTAAACGATATCAATAACCTGAGCTATGGTATGCTTATCAACTGCTGCTTGAAGCGTGCGTAAGCTTTCTTCATCGTCATCATCACGATTACGAGCTTTTGACTGTTCATTGAACAAACGCCGCTTATAATTTCGCACAATTAAAGGTACTGATTCTTCCACCCAATGCATCGTAGCCATTATTTCATTCCACAAAACAAGATGTCGACAAAGTGACCTAAAAATTATCTGTATTTTGAAAAATGATGTTGGGACTCAATCGCTGGATTTCATTCTGTTTCTGGAATTCAATTTCCCAACAGTACAGAATTCAAGAAAGTCTCTCAGTCTCTTTTTTTGGAATATAGTACATCTTTTGGCCGCCGTGAAAATTTCTAAATTTAATATTAATGTCAAAATATGATGCCTACCTGAGTAAAATAAGATCAGGTCGAATTTCCTCGATCGCTGATATTGTTTCAGGAATTTTCAAACTTTCTGCTGCCCATTTATTCTCTGTCCGAAGATACATCAGACCTAAGGCAACGGCGGCTGGACTTGCTGTAATAATAGGAATTTGGAAGATGTTTCTCGATGCAATTTTTGCGAAGAATTACGCACAAGAAAGATTGGGAATGAGTATTAGCTATACAATTATAAAAGAGCTGATTATTAAAATTTGCAATAAAATTATATGTTTCACCCGCAAAGATAAACAATTAGCCTAGGATAGACAAAAATTATGTGAAAGAATTTGGTATAACTCGAAAACAACAGATGAAAGAACCAGAAATCTTGAAGATATAAATAACTGAAGTCTCGATGACAACATCAATTAGACTAACAAGTACAGTAATCACAATTCTACATTTCTTTGAAAGAATGAGGAACAATTTTAAAAAATTAAGGTGAGATAATGATATTATAAGAAATCGTAATTATTCTGTGAGCATGCGATCTATAAACTTTATTAACTTACAGGAGTTCATGGATAAAATGAACGAATAAAATAGAACCAACCTGTCAAGTGTGGATTAACATTTTCCGATTCTCGAACATGATTAGACTGTGAAAAACTCGAGGTAGTACTAATCTGTCCTGAAGCAGCCCCATCCGAAGAAGTCGAAGGAAACACACATAATGATCGTAATCCTCCTTCCATTAATATGATAAGTCTGGACGCTATTGAAGGATAATGTTCTACAAATGGGACGCTTGACAACAAATCTTCTCCACGCCCTATAATTTTAGGAAAATTAGAAAAAGAAATGTATTTCATCAAATTTGATACTGATAATCACTAATGATAAATGAAAAAAATCTTTAATAGAAAAACATTTGACATTTGATGAATTTCACTGGTTTATTCGTAACTTCTCTGTCATTTATGATTAACGGACCAAAAATAAAATAATCTTCCATAAATCATTTGAAGAAATTCGACTGACCCAAAGCAATAAGACCAATAGCAAAACCCGCAGCAAGAGAATATGAATATCGATCACTCGGTGGTTCATAATCTGGACAGGCAGGTCGACCTATCTCATTGATTAATTGGCTCAAAATACCCATATGTGATGACTGTGCGAACAGAAGGCCAAGTGCTACAAGTGCTGCTGTTTGAATCATCGTATCGATATGCAGTTCAAGTAATGTTGGACCCATCATAAATGGTAAATGTGTTACCATCATTTTATACATCTGAAAACTAGCCTTGAAAATTGAAATTTACTGCAAAGCATTTTAAAGAAGTTTACTGAAGTCCGCATCAAAATTTTTTTCTGCGAAACATTGGTCGCACTGACTTCCAAAATCATTTCACAATTTTAGAAAATTTATTCAGCAAATTATGTATTATGCACTGCATTGAAACTTTTACACTTCTAGTGATATCATCATAACCCCCATATGATGATTCTACAATATCAACATTTATTTTTAATTTTTGTTCGGAATTTTGATATTTCAAAAGCAATTGGTATTAACCAGAAAAAAGTAGCTAGAACTTCACTGGCTTAACTAAAGCTTCCAAAAATATCCAGCTATAGCGAATTTGAAATCGTTATAAAGTGTTCACGTAAGCTATCATATAAACAACGAATCAATTTTAAGTATGCTTAGGAAATAATTTATCTCTATAAAAATTTTCGACTGTTTTACCTGTACATCAGTAGTTGCACGCCGACTTACACCACAACCAAGCAGGATTGCAATGCTCATCACCGGATCACCACTACTCAAAAGTTCATGTATCATAAACAAATTCATACTCGTTATATGCCCATTTAATCCAAACGCGTACATTAAACCAGCAGCTTCTGGTCCTTGCTACAGTGTAGCAAAAAATAAATTAAAATTGTTATTGGTAATAAATAATTTTCCCAAAATCCAATGTTTAATAAAATAATCGAATTATTTTTCGATTTAAGACTGAAAGGATCAATAATTTTAATACCAAATTGTTGATGCTCATAGCAAGCCATTCACTATCCAGACGCAAACTATTCGAATCACCAATACATAGTCCGGCAGCAACAGCATTGTAAAATGCGCCCCATTTGATCATCGGTTTAATTAACTACAAAAAAAATTCCTTTTTTATATCTTTCTATTTTTATTGCAGTTATATTTAATCATTATGAAGTGTTATTCATGCCACTGATCCAACTATCAATCCCTTTTGCACCTCAATAATAGCCAGCTAACTTTATATATTTCTTTATATATGTTCCTTACATGCCAATACTTCGAATTCAGTGATACTTCCAAATTATATAGAAATAATCAATTTGAATTTAGAGTGAAATATGAAATATATTCATTTGACATCAAGCCATGTTTTAATTTAAACTTGGTTTGCTAAATTATTACTTAAATATTAAATAACTTATCACTTTAGTCAGTCGAAATTGAAGATACTTAATAATTGCTTATAAACCAAAATTTTAATTGCTCTTTGGCTGATACCTTTATCATTCTAATTTGCGTCGTTCATTATCAAAAACAAATTCATTTCATAAAAAAAAAAACAAGCCTCATTTTGTGGTAACTCAATTGGTGTATTTGTAGGATGTATTCGTCCTTGTAGATTAAGTGGAGGTATTGCGCGTGGTTGACTGAGCGGAGGTGAAAAAGATCGAAAATCAAGAGTTGAACGCCCAAAAGAATGAGTTATATTACGCATACTAAACGATTTTAGAAGACGTTCAGCCATTTCACGTTGGTTCGTTTCCGAAACAACCTAAAGAAGTACCAACAGATCTTAGGCCATGATCAGAAAGTTCATTTATTTCAACCACTCGAATGTTTCAAATTTTATTCCACTGATTCAATGAATGATTTTAAATTGTATAAGTATTATAAAAGTAGAAAATGATCTAGATTATAAGTAAGAAGTTAATCATACATTCAACATATTACCATTCATATAACTTACTTCGCTATTTGATGGTATAAAAATTGGGCGTCGGCTATCAAGCATTTGTATTATATTAATGCATCGCAAATCCTGCTCCCATCGTCGTCGTGTGATTAGGAAAATTTCTTCTGCAGTTGGCATATGACTGAAAGTTTAGAAAATACAATCTTAAAAATAAAAAGTATGCTTGGAATTCTGAATTCAGCATGCATACTGATACTAAATTTAAACTGATTTAATTAAAATTTATTTCAGTAAACAAATTTTTAGTTTAAATTTCTAATCCTATAAAAATATCCACTGTATTGTTATTAAATATATTGAGCACGTTTTTAAAAACATGATAACAACCATTTCTGCCTAGAATTAATAATATATGGTACAAACCTTCGATCTTTCTGACGTACTTCAGGCGTAAGAAAATGTAACGCTTTTGTTGACTGCTCATAAAGTAATTCACATAAAATTATGGCAACCGCAGGTGGCAAATCTAGCAACGAAGATTTCGTGAATTTGAACAACTGAGCCAATTTCTCACATCTTTAAAATAAAAAGAAATATTCAAGAAATCATTTTTGCTATCTTTACTTCGCTTTTGCATGAATTCACAAAATTCGCTCGCTAAGAATTACTGATGCCTAATAAACATTGATCGTTTGATAAATGGCTTGCTTACTGTTGTGCAATCAGAAAAAAAAAAATATAAAATTAAATTTAATTTTGTATCCTTGTTTGTGTAAATTGTTTCTGCAAAGTTCTTATTCAGACAAATATTTTTTAAAACTCTAGTCAAGTCTGTTTGAAAGAACAAAGAACATCTGAAAAAAACATTCTTTCAAATCCTTAAAACGAACTTCTCAACTGCCGAAGAATTTCCATTCAAGATACTGGCAAACTGCTCTCCATCCACCTTGTTTAAGCGTAGTTTTTTCTCGTACGATTTGCCTAGAACTTTCTGAAAACAATGCTAGTAAATAAATTTAGAATTTTTTTAATTTTAATTCCATAACATAAGATGATAAATTTCAAAATTTGATAGTATGTGAATTTTAGTCAAAATTCAAATACTAGAATTATATAATTTTCCAAGTTGAAAAATTAACGAAAAGCAAAGTGGGAAAAATAATAGAATTTTAGAAATTGTAAAACATTAAATGTCAAAAAAAAAAAAGATAAAATTCAGCAAGTGCAGAGATAATGAAGTACGCAATAAATTGAACTAAAAGACAATTCATTTAAAAAAATTGCTATTTTAATCCACCTGAATATCGGCAATATTTTCCAGCCGTTTTAAGCCAACGGCAATTACAATGACAACTGGTGTAAAGAAATGTGACGATGTAATCGACATCAAATGGCTCTTGCTATCAAAAAATCGTAACAAATTATCATGCCATGATGGTATACGTTCCGGTGAAAAACGAGAACTCATCAAAAGCGTTTGAAGTGTTTTCCGCCCACCTTAAAAATATGAAAACTCTTTAATGATCACTTGTATGGAACCTCATGAATTTCAGTTTTAAATCAAACAGCGAATTCTTAATGACTGCCGTGCATTTCATTTGCTATGGTTCAACCACTTTTAGTTAACCAAATATAAATCATTGTAATAGAATTGATGGTACGCATAAAAGTTACGTTTGAACACAATATTTAAACAAAATTTAAAAGTAACTTGCCTTCCGCAACTTTAAAACTTTGATTCAATAACATGGGAAAATCCTTTCTATAATAATCACCATAACTTTTTAGATCAAAAATCCTGCAATGAAATTTTCTTTTTTTTTCGGATTTCCAACATCTTCGAATTTCAAATTCGTAAAATATAAATATCTTCATAACTGAACAAAAAGTGCACAATTTAACAAATTCATTCTCAGAATAAAATATCCTGAATTATTTATGAATTTTGTCAATCAAAAAAGAAAAAATGGGAAAAAAACAAAGTTGAAAAAAACCCTATTTCGTTAAAAATTCCTAAAGCTAAGATAAAAGAAGCTAATTATCTCATAATTTACTTTCATGATACAGCGACGCTCTCGAATCACTAATTATACTTACTGAGTAAAAGCATGTAATGACGATGCTAGAATGAACAGTAATGAAATCGTGCGTCTATCCAATTTGGCTGATTCATAAACAGCATGCAATCCAGAAAATATTGTCAACGAATAATTAAACAAATTGCTTTCATGATTCACCGAGACATTATAACATTTTTGAGCAATATTTTCTGCATTATCAAAACTCCACCATCGGCTACCATAGAGATGCTTGATTTTCTGCCACGCCTGAAATAATTGAAAAAACATTTGTTCAAAATCAAAATTTTGTTACACTTCAAATCTTACTAATGAAATAATTATGAAATGCGGAAATATTAATGAAATAAAGTTCCCTTCAAACTGAAATTTATTTTATTTATTTTTAAGACTGAGATACCAATTCTGAGATCTCATTCTTAGAATTAACGATTCCATCCCATTACGTAATCGTAAATGAAACTCAAAGCTATTTTAGCATGAACAAAGAATTAAGAGAGAAAGATAGAATTAAGGACACAGAACAAAACTATGAAACTTATTGCGTATGTGTAAAATATTCTGAAATTATGTCTATGCATAGAAAAAACTTATTTAAGTTAATTTTGTTTTTAGATAAATTAGAAAAATAACTATGTTAAAAGAAAAAGGTCTACCAAAATTAAATTATCTTTGCATGTATTTAAGCCTTCTAGATCTCGCAAGCTTTACACATGAAAAATAGCTCTGAGTCAAAAATTATGCAAGCAAAGTAAACGAAAAAAAAACTACAAGGGAAAAATGTGAACGTCATCATTTGATTGCTATCATCGAGGTTATAAAAATTTGCAGAACGGTAGAAAACCGACAGTTTGCTCATCATAACAAAGGATAAACCATAGTAACCCTATATTCATAAATATATAGTCATTTTTCTCATAAATTTTAAGTGAAAACAACTACAGTCTGTACACTTACGCCAATATGTTTAGAATGTTTAGTGCGCTTCTTCTTTTGATGAATTTCTTCTTCACAGCGATTTCGAAGTAAATTTATCTAAAAATAATCTTAAAGTTTTTAAAAATGTCTGAAAATTTACACAAAGCGCAAACAAACACCAGAATCCAGGAAAAAATCAAACAGAATTGAAAGAATATCCACTGCATTTTACAAGAAAGTGAAATAATTGCTAAGCTGAAACGAAATGCGAAAATGAACAGTGAATAGTAATTTAATATCCAAAATAATCTTACTAAACAAATTAAAAAGACATTTACATCGCGGAAGACAGGGAAACCCTGAATTTGTAATCCACATTGCATAAAAACGAACTGTACAAACATGGCAACTTCTGCAGCAACCCGATTATCATAATAGTGATCTAATAGACCAGAAGTATTATTTGTGCACCAGGATGATGATAGCTTCATTGCTTTATCCAACGGTAAATTTGAGCAAACTTGAGACAGACACTCAGCAACTGCAATGAGAACGCAAATTAACAAAGTAAAGTAGAGAAAGTTACAATCTATGTTTAAAGTTACAATCCATCTTTCTTGATTAGCAATTATTCGCAAAAAAGACCTTAATATGAAGAAAAAAATAACCAAAGGGTGAAGATGCAATTGACGCAAGCCTGCACATCACCGTATCATGCTTTTGTGTCTTCTAGAATAATCAAATTTCATAGCTCAAAAACTATAGGTTGAAATTCTTTTTAATAGAAAAAAAGAACTTGAGGAATACCAAAATTGAACTACCAATATTTCATCGCTATTTGAAACTATTGCAGCTTTACGTCGAAATATTCTGTATACAAAGAATTGCATTTCACATAAAAAAACTTGAAATTTAAACATTTTTAGAAAAAAAAAATCATATATTTAGATTTTATGAGATAACGTACTAAAATAATATGGCCTACAAAAGCAGTACGCAATTCAATAACCGGAGCACATATTGATAGACCATAAGTATTTGTGTACTCATGCACATCCTAAAAATCTGATATCCAGTCATTAGTCTCAGTTTTTCACGAAATACGGAAGCAGGGAAAAAGTGAAGTGTGACATATAAATAATTCGGAAATTGCATCTCAATCGAAAAATCCATTCAATATTTCTAATTTATTTAGATTCAACTTCTTTTCAGCTGATGTAAAAAAAAATTAAGAAATTTAACTTAATGCTTTTCGCTAAACATTCGAATAAGATTGAATTTTTACCGAAAATTTGAAATAAACCATATTCATGAAATTCATCATATAACACTAATTTTGCGAAAATGTTTTTGAAAGTGTACAAAAGCCACACCTGATTGTTTATAGAAGGTTCTTTAATATTTAAAAATTCATAGTTCCCGTATAAAGCACCGATACGTGTAGTACCACTATACAGAGTTACCGTATCATCTAGATCGATCACTGCCAACATTTTCCGTCCCTGCAAGAGAATTTCTCGCATCTTCTATAGTTTGAATTTTAATTTCTTCTAAAAAACAAACCTTAATATCTGCAGCTCCTTTACACGGGATAGTAGTAAAGGAACTTGTAGTCATTCGTCCTTCATCATGCAATTTTCCCCGAATACATTTTAATAATTTTTGCTCCGCTACATAAAAACATACATACGTTTGACCGGTAAAATCTGAAATGGTTTGTTAATTCCTGCAATAAGCGAATCATACGTAATATTTTGATGCCCGATAAGACTTTCATATTTTTCCCCTTCGAATATCTTGCTGATCAAAATATATGAAAAAATTCAACCTATGATCATCTCAAAAGCGTAAACAAGCAATACCAAAATAAACATACATAAATTATTTATAGCACTTATTTTTGAATTATTCCTACAAAATGCTAATAAAAAAACTGACTTATCTCTTTTTTACCTCAAATAAGGAATAAGAAAAATAGAACAAATAGATTTCCAAATTCGAAAGTTCACTTAAGAATGTTAAACCTCAACCTTGAGTAAGAAATGCAGTAGTTGCAGGACCACTTGTTTCAGGATCCGCTTGACGACGTTCCGTCCATATACATTCCATACAAATCTGCAAGCGAATTACGAGAAAAATAAGAAAATACAAGAAATCTATGATCTGAAAAACAAAATGAGCTATGACGTGAAATAGATGAATTACTTCAGGCGCCAAAAGATCAAGTTCTGAACCACGAGTCTCAATTAACGAAATAATGCTATCATCACAAAACGAGCTAAGGCGAGGAGTCGTATGTGCACCTGCAATGATATATGTCAAATCAATATTTTTCTCTCTATCGAATCCTATCAAACTTCAACAATAATGATTAATTTTATAAAATGCTATTTTGAAGATGTTGAACAATATGTGAATAAACCAAGAGCAAAAAAATTATGCAATAGACAAAAATCAAGTAACTAAAATGGAAAGCTCAGAATATTATATTTCTCTTTCCTTAAACCTGATAAAATATTTTCTGCCTATATTTCGAAAGCATGCATGAAAAATGTTGCATATTAGTTTTATTTAAGCAGATTTTATGGTTTTAATTAAATTTAGAAGAGATAAAGGCAAAATTTAACATCAAATGAAGATACGATAGTGGTATCTAAGCTTAAGATAGACAAAGAAATGAATTTTAAATTCCTAATTTTTTTTCGAAACTAGATTAAACCATTCTTACTTCCTCCTCGTAAGCGAAAAATTGGCGAATCTGTAATTGACCGGCTGCAAGAAAAGTTACATTAGTTTCCAATTTTCCTCTCAAACTAACTTTTCGTCATTTCATCGATGTATATCGAACTCAAATTTCCTACTTATGCATTGTAACACATGTTTTTACGACAGGGTAAATGAAAACCGGGCATGGTTTTCTAGATAATTTTATGAGAAATTCACAGTATATCGTCAGTCTACTCTTTACAAACAAACAGCCATTTCGGTCATAATGATTTAATGAAAGTAAAATATCGAAAAGGTAAACTAACTTTGTAGAAGATCGTTGAGCAGGACTTGTAGTTGGAAAAGGCAGCGATTGTATTAGCGCTGCTGCTGCAGTCATGGATCGTGTACGAACTGATCGTGTTTGAGGTGTCACCCAAGTTTCATCTAAAAAAATTTACTTTTCTTTAACTTTTAGAAAAGCAGAAAAAAATCCTTCAACGAAGTATGTAAAATAAATTTTTACCTGCTAATGAATCATTATTGCCAAAATGATGTCTTGATTGGCTACCCATCTGCGGTGTTGACAGTTGACTCGATCGGCCTGATAGATAAAATAAATGATTCCAAATTTCATTCGTAACATTAGTACTAATATTTAATTATTACTTCTACACCATTATTTACTAAATAATAAAAAAAAGGAAACAGAAAAACACCCATTACAATCAGTCAAGCTTTATTTATTGTGCTACAAATAGTAGAAGTTTGATTAATGTGTCACGTTAATCGGACTTAAACGATTAATTGTTTAAGTAAAACAAATAATTTTTATTATTTTGGAAGAGTTGTTTTAAAAAAATTCGAAAACAATTCAATTAAAATTCTTAAATTTTTGTACATTTATATGCTAATTAACATCATTCTTTAACTGAAAACTACAGGTCATGGAATAAAGTGCAACACACTGTTAAATAATTGTGCTCCATCTACTCCATCTATTCAGCACATTTAAAACTCATTTACTAGTAACAATGAGTGAAAAAAATTATTTATCTTAGTTTGCAGCAGGCCAGATAATCATTTATTCTGTCACATAAAATGGAGTGAATCTTTTCGAACACTTCATAAAATCAAATTTCAATTTATTTCACAGTAACTTCTTCAACCTATTAAGAAACATACCAACAGGAGTAAGTGTTGTATTGCATGAGACAACACTTTCCGCCTTACTTGCTGCATATTTCCATTCCGTTTTCGTTGCTCTTCGTATCCAATACAACGAATGAACTCGGGCAGTTGTCGAGTAAGTTAATAAAAGCTGACAATCATTCAATGCTTTCAATAATGAAACTTCGGTACTGTCCCATACATAATGTGAAGAATTTTCTGCATCTGAAATATACATCAAAGTTCAATTTATTATGTTCCGTGGACAGAATAACCAACGGCAATTAAAATAATTAGTTAAACAACCTTTGATTGGTATCTTTTTACGGATCGTATATTTTTTCGAACGCATATATATATTTCTGTGATAGAGATGCCATGCTAAAGCTTACGGCCTCTACCTCCCTCTTAATGTTAACACTGGAGATCAGAAAGATTAGAACCTTCTAAAAACCAGTATTCTAAGAGTTTATTCCGTTTTTTTCCCAAAAGCTTCAAAAATTTTTAGTCATACCGATGAAGTATTAGCATACTCAGCTGAAGTTTATAGTTCGCCCAATAACAGTTCCAACGGTCTGTGAGCTACTAGTTATCAGATAACACACATTAAGTAAGATTAAATCGAAGAGAAAAGAAATTTCATGCTTTTATTAATTAGTTCGTGAGCTTAACTAGATGCTATCTTTATCTCGTAGTATTCTTGTAGCAATAATTTTTTCCTAACCAATTCCTGTGCACAAATTCAAATAAAACATCATTCTTAAATGAACGAAATAAAAATACCTTTGTTTCTTGATATAACTGGTAATATTTCGCAGTATGGATGTGATAACGAAAACAAATGTGGAAAATTTGCAATCCTAAAATCTGTGAACAAATCTTCTAAATATTAATACAATTTTAATTGATACTGCAAATACCTTCTTAACTGTAGACTTAACCAGACTTATTAAGCAATTTTTTTTTTGTTAACTTTCAGCCACTACTGACATCTTCTGAATCCTAATTTAGTTAAAACGTCCGGTTAAATCTAATTCATTTTTAAAAATAATTTATTCCGAAAGCCTTACAATGATGGTAATGGAGCAGTTCTTTGCAAAATCAAGCCTAAGGCACTTCGAAATACGCGTTTTACCTGCAATATTATGTTCACCAAGGACATGATCAAGCAATCAAATCTAAATGAATTAGGGAGCCAAATGTTTGCAATGCCAAATTTTCAACCTTTTATACATTATAACACTTGATAACTACCGATATCGTAGAAGCACATAAAGAACGGAACTGACTAAATTCTGACTTTCGCAAAATTTTTGAAGGAAACAAGTAAAAATTATTACAGTAAATGGTAGTGTGATTGTATAAGAAAGCCAGTCAGTATCAGAAGCGAATATAAGATTTTTGCGTCCAATAAGACAAACACCGTGCAAAGAACCGTTATCAGCAGAAGTGTTCGGAAATTCACACCAAAATGCCTGCAAAAATCTGAAGTACAAAAAAAGAGAAAGATTTTTAAAGTTTAAGATACAGAATTATTAATAAATTTCATAAAGCTTTTTTTGAAAGTTATTATTACAGATACGACTGGAAGACTTTCGACTACGGCTAAAACTTATGCATAAAATACGTAAAATATAACATACTTTTTAAGTATACTTCCTAAATTTTAAGTATTTTAAGATTTTTTAGATAAGCAGAATTAATGATGAACTTCAAAAAAGCTGGTATTAAAATCATTCAGTCAGATTTGAAAAACAACTGAATGTGGGCTTAAAAAAGAAAAGTTAAAAAGGTGGCAGAAAGTGAAAGTAACCCAAACAAGCATGATATTATAGCAGAAAATGTAAGGTTCTAATGATGGAAGTAAAATTTTAAACGAAAAAAATAGTTAACAAAGATAACTAACATCTAGCAATGTGAAATCAGCCGTAAGTCTACGTCGAATTACACCGGATGGATATTCCTGAATTGTAACTGAATCATCTAAAATCAGAAGTTTTTCTCCACCACATTCCGACAAGCTTCGATATCGAATCTTATATTCCTGAAAGCACTGGTAAATTATTCACTCTTCGTTAACTACTTAACAAAAAAAAGAAAGAAGTACCTAGCTAAGCCATAAGGAAATAAATTAATTTAAAGTTTGATTTAGAATTTTTAATTGGGAACACAGCTAAATTAAGTAGTAACTGAAGCCTAGTTGAACTATAAATTACTTGTAGTATACTAAATGATCCACAGCAATTCAGGCTGCATCACTCGTTATCAAATATAACTACCAATTTCGATATTTCGATTCTAACAATGAAAGTTATTTTCATCATATAAGCAACCTATTGTCGTATTTCAGCGAAATTAGGCTGCATATGTTAAGTTTTAAATATGAATGGAGCGAAACATTTTTGTCATAATTTCAATATTCAAATGCACCAAAAAGCAGGAAAAAGCAAGAAACCTTTTTTCAAAAAGCTTCAGTTAATATGCAACAAAAAAATAATCACGAAAAAATTCGAATTTCTCAAATTCTATGTATTTCACAACCAATTAATTATTCAGCTTTTCATTTAAATTAAGGAATGTTATCAAAATGTGCCAATAAATTCCTCTAGTCCAACACAATAAAGTGTCTTATTTATTTTAAATGAATTCATAATTATCAGTTTTAATATTCAACTATTGAAGTCATCAAATAATAATACACTAATATCATGAAACAGAAAAATGCTATACTTCTGATTCATCAGTAACAGGTTCCACCAAATCAGCAACAATCATATCGCCGTACTTGACTAACTGCTCGTTATCACTTGCGCAATCATGCATCCAATCCAAACAACAACTCTGCAAAAAATATCCAACAAAATCTGAATAATGATTATATCATGCCAACAATTAATGCGACATAAAATTGACAAAGAAGATATATAATTATTAATTGATATTACTAAAATAAAAAATCAGAAAGCAAACTTAAAAAAATGGAGATAAGAAAAAATATCAGAAATGATGCAGTGATCTGCCTTAGATGATATAGATCTTACAAGAAATACATTTTTTGAAAATCATATTAAAATGAAATTGAATTTCCGCAGAATACTTCGGTGCTTCCAATGATCTTCCGGTATGTTTCGTTGAATAATATTAATTATGATTTCAAAAAAGCATTCATATCTGAAAAATACGACTTAAATCAAAGACTTAAGTTAGAATTGCAAATAAAAATGCCCACCTACGTCACAGTTCTCAGTTTTCGTTGTTGAAAAAAATTTTCAAAATGGTAAAGTAAATTCAAATTGTATGTAATGTAAAAGATAGATAAAAAAATTCAAATTTCGCATGAAGTTAAGTTCCTTTCATTTACCTTATCAATTAAGATACAATATTATGCAAAATATAAGTGTATTATAAACAAAAATAAAACAAAATTACGCATTTAAAGAGTTAAATAAACTGAAATCGCCAATTGTTAAACAAAAATTAAAGTTAAAGTTGAATAAAAGTTAAAATTAAGCAGAAATTAAACAAAATTAAAGTTGAAAGAATTAAAAAAGCTAAAGTTGAACAAATCGAAATTTATTATAGCTAAACAAATTTGAAAGAAGCTAATTGTTGCAAGATAAATTTTTGAAATGAGATATCGGAATTTCACATCGTTTTCGCTCCTTTATCAAGGCCGTAATTAACGTAAATTTAAAAAAAAAACAAATTCAAAACCGGCATTTGATTACAGGGTTGTCTTTGTTCCTTCTTCCGGAATTCCGGTGTTGCTATTGCTTTAGATACATTTTCCCAGTCTATTTCCGTAGCGTTCTAATGCTAAATGTTTAAGTTGGAGTGGATGACCTTCAAATTTCCGGAATGGGTCATTGTAGTACTACAACTGGAACTTCTTCACAGCTAACATTACTAACAGTAGATCAACGAGAAAATATTATACGAAAGGAACGTGAAAGACGTCGATTGATAAGGTTTGTTATAGCCATTAAAGTTTAAAGATTTGTTATTCGTTGTTATATTAAACGTCTTATTTGTTGTTACACTTTTAATTGTTATGATTAGAATTATGAACCAGTTTGAAATAAGTTTGAATTGATTCCTGAAATTTAATTAAAATTTTAATAACAGTGGTAGATATATTGAATTTTTCTTTCTAACTTTTATTATATTTTTTTCTTTTTCCACCGACTTGCATATGGATGCGCAATATACAGAAAGAAAGGGAGAAGGTAAAGAAAATGAAAATATTTTATAGCGATACATTAGAGTACATCTTTAAAAACAATCTTTAGATCAGGACTCTAGCTTAAAGTGTATAATTAATAGTATGCAATTGATTTAAAGTACATAATTAATTAGTTTTATAATTTTTTAGCATTCTTAAATTATTCTGTCAATTTCGCTCTTTGCTATTATACATTTCAATCTAGCATACTTTATGTGAAATATAGTTCTTCGTTTTCTGAGCAATATTTATTTGTCGCTAGGCAATTAGTTTCACAAAGCCATTATTCTAATATGTCTTTTTTCCATTTTATATATATATATATATATATGAAACCATATATATAAAATAATCAGTCAAAAATTTGAGATATCAGCAAGTGCAGCAATTAAGCGCTGAAAATGCTGCAAAAATACGGGAACGAGTAAAAATGGCGAAGCAAAAGAAAATGGAGGAACTTAAAAAACGGATAATGGATGCCATCGTTCAGCAAAATCATTTAACTTCTAGCGATGTACTTTCGCCTGTTCATAACGATACTACTCCATTGGTGAGGATCATGTTTTTTTAACAATATAAAATTAACTAAGATACTTTGTTGTCTGAAGTTTTTTATAGTTATTTGTTGAGCAGCTTACTTTCTAATGCAAACCATTAAAAACAATGCAGTTAAAATCTTTCTTTTGAGTAGGCTACCAATGACTTATTGAAGCAATTGCTATGATAATTTTTCTAAGAAAATTTGGAGATTCATTTTTGTATAACCTTAAAATATTGAAAATTTAATTTAGCCTAGTGAGATGCCACATAAATCGCGACGACCGCAAATGACGAAGGAAGATTTATTACGATCAGTGCGTCGACATCGTGAAGCATTGAGTAGATTACGTGAAGAAAATGAGCGGAATCATCGACGGCGCGAGTTAATGTTGGAAAGGCGAAGAAAAGCTTACGAGTTGGCAAATATGCGATCGAGAAGACTTTAATTGGAAAATTGTAATTTGTGTAGTATTTCATGGTCATTCTTATTCCGATGATTACTTTATTTCAAGAAAATTTAGGATTACTCATAGTGGCAGTAATAACATTAACTGTAACATGTAAAATTGATGAAAAAGGTTTTTTGGAACTCGAAATTTTTCCATAGATATATATATATAGAAAATATCATTCCAAAATGAAAAAAAAAAAACCCATAAACTCCATCCTCTTTGCGTGATTTTCATGTACACTTTCAATATCTCTTACAAAGGCAAACAAAATTTGCTGTTATTGCTTAATCTCTAATATTCACAGCAGTTTCATTGATTATCGCTGGCTTCATTCTAAATTTCTGTTCTGTATCATTTTCTTATGTCTCTTTTTTTATAAACTGAGATGAAAATTTTTCTATAAACTGATTATATCATGAATTGAAACAATGACTGTATTAAAGATAAAAATCTCAGTAATTATGTGAAATGTCCATAATCAATTGGAGATCACCATACACTCTCGGCTTCTGATGTTGAATCGCGCTAATTTTAAAAGCAGGTTAACTGACCAGTAAATGGGCTTTGTTTTGGGGCTCGTTGACAAACATCGAAAACAAGTCGTATGCATGAAATTTCATTCTCATACAATATCCATGGTAAATATTCTTCCCTGAAATATAATGAATTCCAAATTTAGATATAAAAATGAGGAAATTTCAAGGACATGTTCACCGGTATGAACAATTATGTAGAATTTTTCAATTAACGATATTTTCCAAAATTGAATCTTACCGGGAGGAATTTACGAAATTACGAACGAATATGTGGATTTTTTATGAAATTTGGTTTTTGAAATCATTAAATGGAAGTAAATTTAGATGTGATTTTCATAAAATGTATTTTGAATTATTTGAAAATAATATATCGAAGTAACTAATTATTATATTTGGACCAATCTGTATATCAGATTACTGTATATTAGTACACTTGTAATGTTAAAACGCTCCTAAATAAGAATGCATAGTTGAGTTGTGGAAGACGTAAGGATCGAATCGCAAGTTTTATTTTATTTGAATGTATTGATATTTGTAATGCAATCACATTTTTGAATATGAAAAATTTTGCTTTTCTGTAAACAATCATGATTTATTTGCTGTTTAAATATTTCTGAAGATAATTTTTACTTTATTATTTCTTGGTTGTTCACTTTATACTTCTCTTACCTATGCCATTCATCCTTGCGGTAATTGATGTACCATTTTCGAAATCTCTTAAACTGTTCGTTATCAATATTCCAAACTTTCTTCCTCTCTTCTAACTCCTTCTGTACAGATTCTTCAATGAACGCTTCCTTCATTCGTTTTTTTTCAGCAGTTTCACCTGTTGCATTTGCTGCCAAACGTAGTTTTGCTATTATGGTACCCTATATAAAAAAGAAAAAATTAATGTACTGAAAAAGTTTAGCAGTAAAACTTTTTGTTAAAAATTACGATCCTTAGAGTAGAGGTGGAATTAGTATTAGATAGAAATTAATATTAATAAAATAAGTTAATTCTGCTAAGTAACTATGAAACGAGTAATAATGATAATTAAGCAGCTATTTGTAATAAAACATCAAGGTTATTCAGCGTAGATCGGATAGGATCAGGAAATTGTCCGAGAATAGTACCATAAATTTAAGTTTTGGCATTGAAACCGCTTCTCTAACACTATTCAAATTCATTTAAATCATGGATTAGTTACCATTGATTCGAACAGATCAACATAAATCAAAAGTTTGACTGAAAAAAGGCAGCCAGTTCATTTGTGAATTTAAAAAAAAAGAAAGGAATTGAATGAATAATACAAAGCATACATATCCAACTTGTTGCAAGTACGAAAATGCAGATCGATAGTCGGAAAATTTGTCACCTTGAAAGAAATCAAATTCACAATCACCGTTACTGTCAAAAGCGAGCCAATCATTTAGACAAAATTCTTTCCTGAATTACGAATGATATTGAAATTTAGATAGATCAAAATTATATAATTTTGTTTTCTTCATTTAACAATTCCAGAAACTAAAAAAAATGAAACTAACTAAATTATTTTAAATTAGTGATAGGCTGAATTTGATTGAAATTTGCGACTTGGACCTTCGAAAATGGAACTGAAATACTTAATCTGGATCTAGATGAAATAATTGCTAATAATTTTGCATAAATATTTACTGGAAATTGTAGAGTCCTGGTTGTTTTGGACAGCTAATTCCTTTTAGCTGATCTGTTAATGCTGACTTGCCACTTTCTTGTAAATGTTGCAGACTTTCACAAATATCGCAGTAATAGCTAAGCAAACAAATATTACATGAGAAATTTTTATTTGTTTTTATTAACTAATTAAATTTTTTTATATTTAGTATTATATTTAGTTCTATTATATTTAGCTCGAATGATAAATGCTTTGATAATTGTTGCAAATATTAATTATTTACTCATTTAAAATTATTGTTTTATATAAATTTTACAACATGAATAGAAATATCTTATTTTACTTAATCAATAAGACTTAATTAATTTGAACATTCATTTAAATAATTCGAAGAATCATTTCTAAGCAATTAAAAAAATCACATCAGTATGACCTATTGACTAACAGGTTAAAGTTTTTAGGATTAGAGAATGTCCATTTCTGTCTGATAAATCGTTTTGATATTTTTAAAACGTTGCTTCTCGAACATGTGAGATTGAATAACTATTGAATTATCAAATCTTTTTTTGATTATATTTCGATGCTAATTAATTTCGTTTCTAGAATTTTCGAATTTAAAGAACAAAAAAAAAATGATTAATACCAATTATTTCCATAGCCACCACATCCATTACTGCTAGCATTTTTACATTTTAAATCTGCAAAATCTCTCACATTCCACCATTGGTATTCAAGTTTTGCGAAGAAACTATTCCCGATTGCATCGTGATTATCAAATACTCGAATGTTTCTAATGTCAACATTGAAACAACCGGGAAGTTTTATTATTTGAGGATGAATGAATACTTGTCGTGGATCAATCTCCAGTATTTTCTTCCTACCGGGTCGAGCTAAAATAACGAATTATAGCAAAATTTGTTTTATTTTTTCATGAAATTTATTGCAAAAACTGTAAAAGGAAATACACAATCTACTAAAATCATTAAATGAGGCCTAGAATTATATATGGATTTCATGTCTGTTGTTGATGACTAAGTAAAAATTAGTTTGAATCATTGAAATTTTATATGAAGCTATTTAAAGTATGAATAATCACAAAAAAAAACTGCTGCAAAATTAATTAATTTAAATAATCGAATCACTGATTAATTTAAATGCTAACATTGTCTATTTCACATATCATTATTTAATAAATAAATGAATGGATGCATACTGTAGCTTAATGAAATCTTAGTGTGGTTTGTCACGGTTATTCATTTACTCATACAATTAATAAATGATTAAAAAAGCATTTTATTAAAATTTTTTCAATTTAACAACACTATATTTTTGAAGCTCCTTTTTTGCCATATATACTATATGTTCATTTTCATATTGCCATTATTCGTTGTTATCATTGGTGTAACAAATCTTACATTATTAGTATTAATATCGACTGATATTTTATTGTTATCGTATCTGCATGTTATTCTTGTCACATTTGTTTTTATCACAATTAAAAGCTTTATGTGTTACTGTTACTGAATTATTAGTTACTTGTATGTTAATTAATTTCTTTTTCATTATTTCTTAAATTTTATGAAATAATTTATTAGTAGTAAATATAGAAAGAGCAAAATGCTGGGAATGAGAATCTGAATGATGAGCTGCAGTAATGAATGAATGGGAAAGTAATATGAATCATTCAAAATGAGCTTATATTTATTTTAGCCCTCAAATCAAACAATTAGAAATTCTGTTGGCAATATTTTTTCCTACTACACTTATCGATAATTAAAACAGGATTTACAAATGTGCAAAGCATCGAAATGCTACTTGTTTGTTATATAACAATGACTACACTTTAGTGTATTCTTTTTTTGATTTTATAACTTACTGAAAAATTATCGTAGCTATTAAATTTCTCTATACTGATATATGATGATCATTCTTGATTGAAGTATCCGTATTTTTAGATTCTCTTAACAATAACAGATTTATTTCAGGATTTGATGACTAATATAATTCTTCGCATTTAAATTAAAATAAATAAATTGAGTAGAAATTTGGTTGGCGATTTTTTGCTGTATTTAATTTTTTTTTATTTAATTTGATTTTAAACTTTCTTTATTTAATTTTTTTTGTTGAATAAAAGATTGAAATAAAGAAAAAAGATGAATAAATGTCACAAACGTTTAGCAACTAATAAAACTATGGTCGCATGTAGTTGCTTATTCATATGCTATTTTTTTCTGCTTACTTTTTAAAAAATTTGATAGATATTTTAAAAAATTGAAATCAGTTTGAAAAAGGAACGAAAAATCTTGAATTTTAACAAGTCTTATTAATCCAAAAGCAAAAACTTACAACAACCAGCATCAGCATTTCTTGGAATAAGCCAAATATTCTTTTGTGAACATCGGGAAGTTTTGCTCTTAATAGTTGTTAATTGTCCATAGTGCTGGCTACTTACCAGTAATACAAATTGAAGTGGAAACCATATGGTAGTAAAAATGATGAATTGTAATGATTTGGATGATAACGATAATGATGATGATGATGGTGATGATAACATCAGAAATATTTATGTTTGCTAGAAAATAACACCAGTCACAAAACTTTTCCAGCGAGAATAAAAACTACTTTTCAAATAAACTTTCGAATGTTTTTCCTGGCCAACTTTTGGAATGAAGAATTTTTGCTTTTTGTTTTTTGTTTTTTGATTGACAGTTTAGAAATAAAAACAAATTTAAAAAATAATAAACTTAAACAATAACAAAAAAATAACCAGCAATAATAGTATCAGATTCTGTGAAAAATATTGTTTGCTAATTTTCCTTCAGATTAATTTAATGAATCAAATAAATTTTTTTCCTATAGCTTTAATTAATGAGGTAATAGTAGTAGCACTAATGATTGCAGAAATAATTACAATCAGTTAATTCAATAGTAATAACGAGAGTAGTGATAATAAATGCTTGTAATAGTAGCGATAATGATGATGATAGCAATTGCAACAATTTATCCGATCAAAGTGGTTTTTTAAAAAAAAGAAAAAAAAATCGAATAAAGCTACGGTATTTATCAATATTTTTCGTTGGTACTCAATCGTTAATACCAGTTAGGATAGCATAGTGCAAGTGAATTATAGAGCAGATTATTTCAATTCAATAATTACGATATATCATTACTTATTCGCTGTAATCCTCGTAGATCAAAACCACACATTTAAATTCAAATGAATTTCGAAATATGTAATCATCATCCATTACTGCGACTAATAACAATAACATATGTTCTAAACCTGTTTTCTCTGTGATACAATACATCGATCTCATTTATGACTATTTGGATTTGGATATGAATCATAGAAAACTTTTAAATGTCATTTTACATTTCCTATAGTAAATGATGACATTTTCAGCATAGCTATTACATTTGGATTAAAGTCAAAAAAAAAAAAAAAAAACTAAAAAGAATTGCAAATGTTATTGCTTAATTGAAACTTTTTGAAGAAATTTAATTCAAGCAAAAATTAACATCGGTATTGAATTATTTATCGTTCATTTATTACTTTACCTAGATTATTTTTGTAAAATTACCAAAAAAAAAAACTTCAGCCATATTGTACTTCTCATACTTCTCATACACATATAATGATTGATTTTAAAAAAAATTATCATTTTAAGGAAGTAAAAATTAATTGATTTCACGACATGAATTCAACATTGACAAATTTTTAAGAGATTATGAAAAAAAAAAGAAATTTAGCTTTTGTTTTCTGCATTTTTTTTCTGCAGTTTTCTGCATCTTTTATTTTTACTTCTTGAAATTACTATAAAATACAGCTTGAAAAGAAAAAAAGTACTGTGATCACTGTAAATGATAATCAAAGAGTAAACCAAAAAATATGTAGTACTTTTGTTTAATTTCAGTCAAATATTCCTTTTTTTTGCTTAAAACTTTTTTTTCTTTTTTTTTTTTTTTAATTATTATTAGAAGTATAGTAAATATTATCAAATATTGTCACTCGTATTTTAAGATTATATGAATAACAAAATTCTGATTATTTCGATTATTGTTCGTATTGCTGTTGTTGTTGTTTATCATTGTTGCCACTCGTTGTTGTTGTTGCTTACTGTTGTCGTTGTTATTTCATTTTCCAAAAATTTTCTCTATCAGCATTATTCTTATTTATTTTATCACTTTTTGACAAACTTTGTGTAGAATCCAAACTGATTGCTGCTGACTTAAAAAATTATTTGATATTATAAAATAATTTTCTCTCACTTAAACATAGTTAATACAGAAAGAATATTTTTGAAGAAGCAATTATCAGAGAATAAAAAAATTCAAATTTTAAATATCAAATAATAACTAATTAATGATTAATTAGTACTGACTAATTTTTTAAATATTTTTTTTCTTCGGTTAATTTTTTTTTATTTAAATCCTTTTGTTTTTTTTTTTAATAATTAATAATAATCATTTCAATAAAAAAAATAAATCTAATAATAATTTTCATCTCTTTTTTTTTTTTTTTTTTTTTTCAAAAACTATTGTTCGCTTATAATATACGACAAAAATATTTCAATTAACTTTCATCTTTAATTTCAATTAAAGATATTAAGTGGGGAAAAAAGAGAAAGTTTAAACAAACCATAATTTTACTTGGAATTCTTTCAATACTATTAGCAAATGGAATGCGCTGTTGTTGCTCATACTGTGCTTGAGAAACAGCATCTTGCAATGATACAAACATGTAACTTTTCGGCACTTGATTATAGAAATGTGAATTTTCAAACATTTGCCGTACAGCTACTTCAAATATATTTTTCTGTTTTCGTAATGTATTTTTTTAAATTTGGAAGTAAATTAATAATTTAATTTGATCAGTGATCAATTAATAAATAACAAAGCTTTAATTTCTTAATGCTATCATTAATTTTCTTTTTTTCAATTAAAATTTATTGATTATTGAATACTAATAAATGAAATAATAAATTCATTTAATTTGATTATAATAGAAATTTCTAATTATTTTCAAAAAAAAAGAAAAACAACAAAAAACTGTAATTTATTATGCATTTCAAAACTAACACTTCTATACCTGTAGAAAATGATTTAATTTATAATTGACTTAATTTATAATTGACCTTTACAACAGGCAAAAAATACGGTAATATTGATTGCTTTATATTCTGCATGTGCTTGTGCTAATGCATCAACACCCATTAAATCAATGTATGGAAATGATGAACAATCAATGATGATATGGGTTAGTTGAATTAAATCTTCTACATCGTCATTTTTTTCAACGTTACGTTTTGATGAATGAATACAACGTCGTCGTACTGTCAACTCTACAATGATTTGACCTTTAGGACAATGTGAATGAACTGTTCAATTATTCATTCAAAAAAAATGAATATTTCAGGAATTTGTATATCATTTTCTTATATCAGAATTAATATGAATAAAATGTTAAACTATCTGAAGTGAATAAATTAACAGTATTGAATGCATGCAATAAACAATTGAATGAAAAAAAGTATTAATTAATTGACAAAATGATAAAATGAATTAATAAGTAAATGAGTAAACGAGTACATAAAGATTAAAAAGTGAAAGATGCAAATTATTTTAAAAAAAATTATTATTATTTTTTAATTGATTAATTAAAATGTTATTAGTTTGAAAGTGATCTTACGAATTTCTTCATTTACAGCTTCATCTTTTTTACTGCTGACATCATCGGTGGCTTTTTTCTTTTGATCAACCGTTTGCTTGATGTGTGCGACAATATGCAATGGATCAAGACCTATTGCACTAAAATATAAAAATAAAATTAATTAATTTTTTTACTAAGTAAAAGAATTTGATGAAAAATTGAAAAAAATTTTAATTCTTTTCATTTTAGTTGATAAATAACAAATTAATAAAGCAAACAAATAATTAATTTTGCTTAATATTTCATTGGCTATCTTTGTAAGTATTGGAATTAATTTGAAATTTAGTTCACAATTGATTTACGCTAATTTACATCCGTCATTTTTTTCTTCAAAATTCTATTTCATCTAAGAACTAGTAAAGTTTTTTTTTTTGTTAAACAATATGAAAATGGAAACTGAAGAAAAAAAACCTATGCATGCTTGATAAGAATAATTCAGCATTTGCAAAATACAACGGTGCATCAAATCGAAATACTTTAATACCGGAAATTTCCATAGCTACCCGATAATGGCCGATACCTTTAAAATCTGACGTACCCGGAATACGTCCCATACACGTACTTTCAGCCCTTAATCATTTGCTCCCACAAATTATGAGACAAAATTAGGAAAAAAAGTTCAAATGATTTAAAAAAAATTAATAAAATTTTAGACATTATGTGATATGAAAATTGAGAAGTAATAGTTTAAAAAATTCAATTGTTACATTTCATCATAGTTTAGATATTTTTTTCTCAATTAATTTACACAGCTTTACCGACAATAATAGTGGAGGGAGTGAAGGTTAGGGCCCAAAATATCGATGCATCTATCATTCCCAACTTAATTTTGCCTTTTTAAAGAATTTTTAAATAAATAAATGAATTAATTTGATCGGTAAGTGAAAATACTGAAATACTTTTCGAAATGAAATTAAAAGTACAAATTTGTTTCATCGTACCATTGTGATCGTAATACAACGGTAAGAAGAGCAAAAATAACACCAATTGCAAGTCCAATATTAACATTTATCAGAACAACAGCTGTAAATGTTACCAAAAATATGAACTGAAAATAGAATAAAATATTAGGTAAAAAACTAATAGAAATTAAATTTTTACTCTATAATTTCAATTTTTTTCCAACTTTTTTTTTTTACAGACATCTTCCGTTTAGTGGCTTTTCTTTTTGCATTAACTAACTATAAACAATGCACACTAGAAGCATAAGTAAATAAAATCACATTTTAATTTCTTTTAAAAAAAAGCGAAATTGAAAAATGAACGAATTTTTAGGGTAATAGCTCATAGAACTAACAAAATCAACGATTGATTCCCGGAAAAGTACACGTGACCAGAAGATCTTCAGGTATAAATCTTTCATAGCAATAACGACAATGCACGACAATGTCGTCTAAAATGCATCATTTATTTACTCATTTACTTACTTACCCATTTACCTGTTCACTCATTTCGTTACTTATGCCTTTATCCGTTTACTTTCCTAATTTTATTTTTCAAATTTCCAGTCTCACAACATTTTCGATAAGATTATACGCTTAAATACTTCATGAATTATTATATCTTTAAAAAATTTTAAATTTAATCCAAGTGTCGCCATACGCACTCAAATATCAACAATAACTTAATTGCAACTACTTAAATACTTAAATATTTGTTCAAAAAAACCGGATCATAACAGTTAATGTATGTTGCAATTACCAAATAAAATTTGCGCACATACAAATAAAATTTGTATGTGCGCAGATTTCATTTTAAAGTTTTTTCTAAATTTTTACATCATTCGTGTATTTCAAAAAAAAAAGATAACTTTGTCATACCTTAGGTAAATATTTGAATAAAGGTGCAGCTCCAAAGACAATAATTAGTAGTATAATTACTACAACTAATGTTGCTAGCTGAAAACATGTATACAGTGAATTAAATTAAAAAATGGAGCACACAAATTACAATTTTACTAATAATTAAATTTTTAAATTTTTGATGTGAGCAAAAAAATTATTCTTTAAATTAATTTAATTAAGATTGCTTAATATAACTAAATAAGTAGTATGTAAATGAATTTGTATGCATTATATACGACTAAAAGTGCTATAAAGATATAACTGATGGTAATTCAGGTATTTTAATATATCCTGTAATTTTTAACAGAACCGAAAGCCATGGAAATTTGGCAGTCTTTAGTTCCAGCTTTCTTCTCATAATAGCTTATTGTTTCCGCAAGAAATACCTGTGATCTTGTCCCCAGTCTTGCACTTGTTATTGTTCTACTTAACGATGAACCACCAGCAAAACAGCCAAAGAATGATGCCACAATATGCATCGTACCCAATGCTAACCATTCCTTTAAAAAAAAAAATGTTAATGCTATTATACATATATGGAAAATATAAAAAAGGAAATTAGAATTGAATATTGACATCGAACATTAGAAACGGATTAGCAATGGATACCAAAGTGAATGTTAGAAACGAATATTAGTAATTGATATTGGTAAGTGATGAATATCTCAGAAATAACTATCACAACTGAATATTAAAGTTGCTACAAAAATTAGATATCAGAAATGAATGTCAGAATTAAATACAAGAAAAATTGCAAATCGGAATCGAATATTATAAATGAAAATCGAAACTGAATGAATATTGGACTTGAATATTAGCATTGAAAATTGACTGCATTATTTGAATTTATCTTGAAATTGAATATTAGAATCGAATATGAGAGTCGAGTATTGGAATGAAATAGGAAAAAATAAAATGAACAGGAATAGAAGATTTTAATCAAAATGCTAATTTAATAAAAACAGCGTTGTAAAAAGGTCCAAGAAATCTACATTGAATTTAAACTTTGCAAACGAAGAGGAATTCTTTTAGATTCAAATTCAGAATTAATTAATTTCTATTTGCATCAGTTCAACTGTACATGGATGGAAGCTTTTTCAAAAATTTAATTTAAGATTCTCTCAAAAGAGTAATATTAGATTGCTAGGATAATCAACGTGGTATCTCTTCGATAAGTATTTGTTTTCAACCTGATGAAATGAAATATTTCTTCTGATACAGGTATACTTTTGGTGCAGATTTAAGTGTATTTATGCTTATTAAAATTTTCCAACAATATTAATGGTTGCAAAGATGGCTTATCAAATTACTGTTTCAAAGATTAGTGTTACGGTACTATGTGTCAACAAAGGTGAAAAAAGTTAATACCTGATTAACATCAATTTGATACTTATACTCTTTGGCAATTAATTTTGCGAGTGCAATATGGATGACAAATGAAACAATAGCAATTGATAATGCAGAAAAAATAATTTCACCGGTTTTGTCAAAATCCGGTATAAATGGTTTATGCATTCCCGCCTCAATATCACCAACAATGTGCAGATGTAAATTAATTGATGTTTCGGTTGCAAAATAGCATAAAGCAATGGAAAATATCACCTGACAATTGCAGTTATAGTTTCAATAATTAATTTTGAAATTTTTCGAAATAATTTCATTTTTTTGAATTTTAGTTTATTTTGCAAAATGCGATTTTTCAAACAATTTTACTCCATTCTTTTTTTTAATTTTAAAATTTTTTTTTAAATTTTACTCACTTCACTGGTAAACTTTAAATTCATGGAATTTGAAATAATATTTCAAGCTAATATTTTTTTTTTTATTTTATTATAAAGTGAACTTAAACATCTGACTTTTTGTGACAGAATATTAGTTCTTAGATGTTAATACTGAGATCTTGAAAACTTTTTAAATTTTCAAGAAAGCAAACATAACATGCAAACCATTTCTGTAGAGCATGACTTTTGCCATTTATTCAAATTTAAAGTAATCTATCCACTATCCTACGGTTAATTAATTAATTCAAATTATTAATCTGTGATAATAAGCAAGTAATAGAGAACAATGAAGTAAAATAATAATTACTTACCACAAGAAATTCTATTGGAAATTTTGTTTTTGTCCATGGTTTAACAATCGGATCAATGATTAATTGTGATATTAGTAAGCAGAGAATACACACAATGGTACAAAGAATTGTATGTAATTCAAATGTATGAATGTTGTGAAAGAAGCAAATTATGAACTGAAAGAATTGATGTATAATTAAGCAAATCATGAACTGAAAGAAATGATGTATAACTATGTAAATTCCATCCTTTGAGCAATGTAGAAACACGCAATATTTCGATTATACTTTAATTCCATTCGTGTTCAGATATAACACGTATAGATTTGTAGTATGCTAATAATTATGTGACAATTTTGGTGACACAAAAATGACAGCAGTTACAATGTTTGAATAGACGGAAAATTTGACAATATCTGTTTATGTAACATTTTCGCTTCCTATCAAATTTGCATTACTTAAGAAGTTACACTAGACATAGACCAGTATCAACTCGTGATGTTTTCGACAAAATTGCAAAAAAAAAAATAAATAAGCTGGCAAATTATGTTTTATTCGAAAAATAAATGCAATATAAATATAAATAAGTATTTTCCAAAAAACTTGAAATTCTATTTAAATACATTTAACAATTTTCACATGTGCAATTTTTGAAATGTCACATTTAAGTAGCAATTTTAAAATTTTCAAAAAAAAAAGAAACTTGCTCGGACAATTCCGAACATTTCGGATGTTTGCGGTACATTTTTAACACCAGTCATTGTTTGAAGTTGACTGAAAAGAACGTGTATCGCTGCTCCAGATGTCAATCCTTGTACCAATTGATCCGATAGCCAAACAGCTAATAGGCCAGCATGTAGAAGTCCTAAGATAACCTTAAAGAAAAAAAATTTATATTTTAGATCGAAAAAAAAGATGAATTTTAAAATTTGGCTTGATACAATTTAAAAATAAAAAAAAAATTCATGAGAAATCAAAAATAATTGAAATAAAATTTTTATCGTTACCTGTATTATACCAACAAAAAATGTAATCAGTGCCGATAATTGAATAGCTTGTTCGACATCCAGTTTTTGTGTTATTTTCGAACAACAAAGTCGATCTGTTTCGTTATACATTTTATTTTGTTCATTTAATGATTGCTCAATGACTGATCCAACCATCATAGAAATAATTGCAAAAGCACCTAAAAAAAAAAAATGAACTACTTTCTGTTCCATCATTGAAACAATCAAAATGAAAGAAAAGAAATCAGGAAATCTGAAAAAGGAGATCTTAAAATGGATTTCTTCAATTTTATCTATTCGAAGATTAATCAGGTTTTTTTATAGTGAAAAAAAAATTATTTTTAAAATTATCGAGTCGGGACGGATTAAATCATAACCGGTAGACGCATGCCGTGATGTTCCAAGAAAAACATAGATTAATGGTCCAACAATACCCGTATAGATACCATGTATCGGTGGTGTACCAACCATTAGACCGTATGCAAGGCCTATAAATTGATGATCGTTCACGAAGTTTACGTGTATTAACTTCGCTAATATTGTTGCATTTTTCAAAACTAGTTCAAAAATTAGTTCAAAAAAAAAATGAAATCGAACTATTACCTTGTGGGATATAAATAATGGATATCATAATTCCATTAATGATATCTCGTAATAAATCATCATGCCAATTATAGGTTGAAAGCCAAACAATAATCGGTAATCGACACTAAATTTTATTTTTTTTTCACTTATTTCATTTAACGATAAATTCATACAGTAAATATATTCAAACAACATATCTCATACAGTATATTTTTTGCCAAATAATAAGTTAGCATATTTACACCTAATGAAATTACATGAAATAAAAGTTTTTCAAAAAATTTTTTTTTACCTTCAAAAAATTCATCCATTCTAACCTTCGCCATGTCATGATAATTTTCATCTGATAAATTATTTTTCGTCCTAACGATAAATTAATCTTGAAATTAAATTTAATTTATTCGATTGTAAGAAAGAGAAAAATACAAAAATAATCTGCACAGCTAAATTTTATTTTTTTAATTTTTAGCTTTAAATTTTTACAATTCAAAAAATATTTATCATTTGCACATCTGATACGATTAATAAATTCCATTTCAATTTAATATTGTCATATAATTTGAGGATTGAAAAATAAAATTGAAAGAATTCAAATTTTTCTTAAATTTTTTTCACCCGTCGATAGCCATGTTTTTTATCAAATTGTTCCTGATTTATTGCAGGCTTATTTTCTGCTTTTAAAGTTATTTGCATTTCCGATTTTGATATGCTGAAAAAAGTGCAACAACAAATAAATAGCAGCCATAGTTACGATCCGTAATAACTATTCGATGAGACATTTAAAATCTATTTAGGCATAAGAGATTGAAAATTGAAATATTGAGAAATAAAGTTTTTTTTTTTTTTTTTTTAATAAGCTTTTCAAATAAACTTCGACTAGTCCCAATAATTTCTTCGGATGAGTGAAGAAAAGTTTGGAAATTTTGTTAAGAAAATTGCCTAAAATATCTATTTGAAAGTTGCTTGTAACAATACCGTTGATTACTAATTAGGAAACATATTTGCTATTTGAGATATTTTTTGTAATTTTTTCAAAAATCATGAAATCTCATACGCTGTTGACATTTCTTGCTCTCGCGAAGCTTTTATTTGTGACTTTAGCGATTGTGTCTTTTCTTCTTTCATTAATTCCTTTCCATTTTTTACATATTTTGTCATTTTGCGTTTCAAAATTGATGCATCAGACGAATGCATGGCTATAAATAGTTGAGAGCAATTACATCAACTTGTTAATTTAATTTCAATTCCAGTTTAATTTTAGCCGCATTCTTCTAAATGAATAATTGCTTGAAAAATTGGAAAAAAAATGCTAGAGTTGGAAAGCAATAGAAGACTGTAAGCAAAATTCTAAAAAATGCCGTATGAGTATGCTAGCATAATGTTGCGGTATTTAGTATCGTACTCATATACTGCACTATATGATATTATATTCATACGATATATTATATCACTTTATTATACATAACATATATAATCGGATGGTATTTCTAATACATTTATTTTATAATTTTTTATGCGACTTTGTAAAAAATACGACATATTAATACGAATTGCTGTATCCTAAACAACAGCTCTCAATATTAATGACATGTCATTTACTTCCCGAGTTCTCTCAAAACTTTTTTTGGTGAATCATAGTTCTATGAACGAGTCAGTAACTAGGAACATAGACTGCTTATATTTAAACAGTTTTTGGAATAGGTATTCGCAATTAAATTAATTTGTCTCTTTTAATGAAAATGATTTGTGCAGCAAAATGAATCCTGGATAATCCAATGGTCAATATAGATATAGTCTGGTTATTTGATAAATATTTGTTTAATTCTGGATAAATTTTTTTTTAAAACAGTAATTTCATATCATATGCGCACTTTCAAACTTAATAAATTATATCCAATGATAATTAATTGACTATTCAGTGTTTAATGACCCGATTTTCTGTCAATGCTTCCAGCATATTGAACTTTATACATTCAGAAATAAAGTATTTGATGAGCAAATGAAAGCAAAAATGCTTCATGTTTGATTCCTTTTAGAAGTTTCATTCTATTCCATAACAAAGTACCCGTAATTTTAAGTTATCTCAATATTTTTACCTAAATAGCCCTGGTATCTGCTCGTTATTCTTATCTCTCTAGACAATCCTAGTATTCCTAAAATTATTCGAATAACTCGCAATGCACCTCCTATTTCTGACATTTACACGATCATTCTGGATAATCATTATATCACTATCACTATCATTATATTGATGACTTATTACTTTCATTGATGATTTCAGTTAATTACTATATTAATTATCGTACAGAAGTTAAAGTAAATTAGCTTTTTCAAAGTTCATAAAAATTCGATTCTGACATCTAAAATTAAATACTATTGACATTTAAGAGTGAACGAAAAGTACAATATATTCTCAGCAAATAATCATTTAATTAATTTTTTCTTTCTTACTCGACTAATATTTTTATTCTTTTTTTTGTTTATAATTATCATACCTGAATCTGTAAACGATAAATTGGATGTAGGTTTTTCCGTTTCCGGAATTTTAACCTCCACTGACGATGATTGACTGCTAATCTTTTTCGACATTCCCCTCTTTTTAGCAAACACCCCAGATGTTGTTGGCCTGTTAACTCGATTTTTTTCTTCAACCATTCTTCACCTCTATCGTCTATTGAAAATACTTCTAGCAATTGCTCTTTTTTCTTTTATAGCAATTTTATTTCATTTTTAATTTCAATTATTGTTTGATATTTAAATTTTGAATGAAAAAATGTAACATGCTAATTTCATTTCTCATATTGATCATTATTTTGTCAAATTCATAATTATCGTTTAAAATTACAAAGAATTATAAATGGAATTAGAGTGAAGAATCTGAACAATTTCATTTTATTTGAATATTTTTGTCTCATCCTTCACTTTTTGCTTAGCCATAAATACCTAAATTCTATAGCAAAACAAAAGTTTTTTCCAAAACTCGAAAAAAAAAAGTAAATTTGATAAAATTTATTTAAAAACTGAAACGAATCATCCAGTGTTTTTAGTGTATAACATTCAAAATTTCTTTTTTCTCAAGAAAAATTCAACAGTTCCAAATTTTATTTTAATTCTAATAATTTATTTCTCTTCCTGTTTGTTTAAATAAATAATTATTAATTAATGAGATTTAGTTGACAAGCAAAAAATACAAGTTGCTGGTACACTGTCGTGAAAACTGTGAGTAAAATTTATTTCCTATAATTTGTTTGTAGATGAAATGAATGACCGTTTAACAATTTCAAGAATTTTTTACTTCTGAGACATCAGTTAGGAGAATGATGTGAAAATTGTAAAATAAATATATAAAAAGCTGCAAAATTGAAATTTTAGAAAAGGAAATATTTGAAGTTGCAAAATACGGAACAAAACTTAAATGGAAAAAAGACAGAATTATAAACATTAGATGTGAAGAAAATGTAGAAGTTTACAAACAATTTTATAAATAATTAATATTTTAAGAATTAATACAAACTAATTCGGTAAGGCTCGAAAATTAAATGAAAATGATTTTACCAATTCCACTGTTTGAATGTATTGCAATTTTAAAAAAAAAATTTAGAAATTGGAATTTTGAAATGAAATGAGTGAACAAATATATTCATGACTTTTATGCTTAATTTTTTACGCATTTATTGTGAGCATCAATTTATGCAAGGTCAAATTCATGAACTCTTTTACCGTTAATTAATGATGACAGATGCGAAGAGATAAAGCTGAATCTTATGAATGAATCTTATGAGCTTTTCAAATTTACTCATTATGTAAAATTTAATAAATAATTACAAAGGAATTTATTATTAGTTAAAGTTTTGTAAAATTTTCCTGAAAATATTAATTCAGGTTTGTATCCAAACAAAAAAAATTAAAGCTTAGAATAAAATGAGAATATTTGTGATTTGAAAAAAATTAATTAAAAAATGAAATAGGCCATTGAAAAAGCATTGAAGTAGAGAGACAAATAATAATAAGTATTAATTGTGATACTGTAGCAGCTTGACCATCATCTGTATCATCATTTTTATCTACAGTCGTACTTGATTGAATCGTTGTCAAATCCTTGAAAGTGAAACTGTTGTCTGCAGTTGTCATCCTTGTATGCATATCCTGAAAAAAGCATGAAATTCAATACTCAATATTCAAAACAAATTCCGGTCATATATAGATACTATAAAAATACGGACCTTTATTTGATTATACAATCAAATCAAATTTCAGATATATCTCCTACCATATTAATACGGATAAAATAATATTCTAAATTACTGCTGCTCTAAACGAAATGTTTGTGTAAGCAAAAAAAAAAAAAAAACAGCGACTACAATACATTGAAGTTAGAAAATAGAAATAAAAAAAAATTTTTTTTAAATTCAATTATTTTAAAAAAAACGAAAAAAACGGTAAATATTTTCAAAAAATAAATTTGAGAATTGAAAAAAATTAGTGTAAAATACTTTGATTTTAAAAAAAGAAAAAAAGCAAAAAATACGATAGAATTAAAATTTTCACATACCACTGTCATGCAACTTTTCAATACAACATTTTTTAAATGTTGACAAAGTTTGTCATCTTGATCGGTACAAGTACAACTGCTAAATGCAGCACCATGTTGAGTTTTCAATGTTTCATTTAAATGTTGACGACATCGCAAATTGCATCCACCATGTGCTGCTTCATTTTCGCATTCCGATGCAAATATACCATATCGTGAATTGCACTATAAATCAATCATAAACAAAGAAAGGAAAAAAAGATTCAGAAAAAAATGGATGCCAACCACTCTGTTCTTTAATGAAACATTTTACGATAAAACGATCTGATATATTTTCAATTTTTTTTCACTTCATTGATATGTTCTAGAAATTACTTCAATTTATGATTTAGTTAAACTTCTTTTGAACATTTTGTTTATTCCTTTCTGTTCCATTAGTTTAATGCTAATTTATTGGATAGAAATTTTACTGCATCTCACTGGAACCTTTTTCCAAGATGAAAACAATTAACTGTAAGAAAACAAGTTCCAATTTTAAATGTTCCGCAAAAAAAGTATCAGTTTCAATTGAAAATATGCACAATGCTTATTGTGAATCGATCATAAAAATTTTTTAAAGGATTCTTTCAATCTATTACTCAGTTTGTGAATCGATTGTAAAAGGATCTTTTCAATCGATCGTTCAGTTCACTTTTTTAAATTATATCAAAATATCTATTCAGCTGTGAATGCAAAATTTTTGTCGATAAAAAAGTATATTTAGTAATAAAAAATTGATTATAACTAATTCGCGTTTCAAGAAAAAAATATTTGCTATTACAACGGCATATTTTGTCTTATCATTGATAATTGATAATGAAAGATCATTTTTATTTTTTTGGCTATTACTTTTCCAATTTTTATCATTTTTCTTTCACAACTTCATTAAATGATTTTTGAGTCATTCAAAAAAAAAGCTGGACATTAGCTTCATTTGCCTGATTTATCATTACTTAATTAATTCTATACAATACTTATGTTTTAAATGGAAAATATTTTAAGAGACTTTCTTAGCAAATTTTAATTTTTTCAAAGTGAAGATTTTTTAAATTAAAATATTAATTGGAAAGATTTTATAAATGGTCAAATATTGGACCAAAAGTATATCTCCTTTAAAGTATTGCGCCATGTAGTTTAAAAGATACATTGTGCTAATGAATTTTTTTTTTTTGGCAGAAAATTTGATGAAATTTCAAATTAAACTATTTTTATTCAAGAAAAAAATAATAAAAGTGACTTACAATTAAATCAGCTTCACAGGCTAATTTCGCCAAATTACAATGAATTGGCAGTTTTTTCGGGACTAAATTACACAATTCTAATTCATATCTACCAGGAATGCATGAAATATCGGTTCGCAGAAGTGATCGACCTAAACGATTTTGGTACAAATTTAGTACCGCATTTCGACACTGTGGTTGACAAGTATTTGTCACGCTGAAAGTTAAAGAATTAATCATTATTGTATTAATTTTTGCAAAAAGTTATTCTAAAAATTTCATTCATCAATAACTTCCCACTGTCATTTTTGGTCACTCGGATGCAATTCAGTTAAATCTTTTTCAATTTCTTTGACTTTTTCACTGACAAATTAATCTAACATTTCAAATGCTTCAAAGAAAAAATTAAATGTCGTAGGAAAGACATTTATTTTTGTCATTTATTGTTCTCGTCGTTTTTTCTAAATTCAAATTTGGCTTTGCAAATCGATTAATACAACATAGTTTATTATAAACCGAAACGGAAAAACAAAAAGAAATGTGCGTTATTAAACAGTCTCTGCCAAGTTGAATGATGCTTTGAAATTTAAATTAAGATTTGTTAAAAAATGAATAAATGAAACTATTAAAACTAACATCGATGAACAGAGCTAAAAAAGTTTAGTTATTATAAAATATGCAATATGTGTGATTGATTTAATTTTTATTGAAAATCAGTTAAATTATTCAATTAACACTAATTTATGCAAAATTCATATCAATTTAAATCTCGAGAAAATAGACGAAGCAATTTAACATGAGATATGAAGTCTGAAACTGTCCGAGGTCAAATGTATTTGCCAGAAAGCAATTTGGCAGTTGTAAAGCTTAAAGAAGTTAAAAATTTCAAAGCTTGTCTATAAAAACTTACACTTCAACTGCATCTATTAATAACCTAAAAACTCAATCTTAGAAATGAAATGATTAAATTACACGAAAATTGCTAAAGTTTAAAATCAGAATTAAAAAAATTAAAAGTTGAAAATTAATCAACAGTATAAAAAATAATAACCCTGCTCTGATAGCAATAACTTTGAGATATTTTAGCAATCAGCAATAACTTTGAAACAATGAAACTTTTCGGTGAGAAGTACAGTGACAAAATTGTTCAGAAAACTCAACGAATCGCTTTGCTTTAAGAAATTTTAATTTTTTTACCTTTGAGATTACTTTTCAGAGTCGATTTTCCAAAAAAAAGAATTACGATGGGCTCAAAAAATTAGCAAAAAATTAGCCTTGTACTTATATCAGGAAAATAAAAGAACTGATAAGTTTTCAAGTATTAAAATACCTATTAAATAAAGCTAACTAAAATCAAGTAAATAATTCAAGTAAACACACAGCAATCGTTGATTTTTCCCATTAAGCCATAAGTAAACATTTGGAACTTTTTAAGTTTCTTCAATGTCATCATCAACTATGTTAATTCGAATTACTGATTAAATTAATCACAAATTTTCACTTTTTAAATTGAATTGTTTTTAAACGTCACGGTAATTGTTTGACAAAATTAGATGTAAAATTTATACTTTTTTCACTAAATCGGATTCATTTAATTAATGGAATCCAATTTGGTGGAAAATATATGGCAAATGAATTTACTGTCATCACTGTCACATTTATCTGCCCTCTTTCTTGACGTATTTGCAGTTTGATAATCGTCGTTAATTAATAAGCTGCCATTGTTAAGCTAATTAAATTAAAATTACTTTTTCTTTAAATCATTTTATCTTTTATTATCTGAAATAAAACAAACGTATTTTGCGTAGCAATAATTTGAATGCGAGCAATTTTACCAGAAGTTTTCATTTACAGTTCAGTGGTACAAGGGGACGTATATTTCCATACGTAAAACTCACGTAAAAGCAGTCTTTCAGTTTAATTCTATATTAGAATAAGGTATGCGTGATTTGACATTAATTAACATATGTTGAAAACATGCCATTATTTGTTCAATTTATCTAATAACGAGAAAAAGTTAGCGCATTTTTTCTCACAAATTTTTTTAATTTTTTTCCGTAGGTAAGATTGAATCAAAAAAGTTAACCAAGTAGTTTCACAATTTTAAAAAACCTAACTAAAATGTCGCCAAGAATTAAAGAAAAGAATGTAAATTTAGGAAATACGACAGTAAAAATATACTAATTATGAAAATTGAATGATTCACTATATTAAAATAATTACTGGTTGGCATTCAATGAATCATTATTATTCCTTTTGTTTTCCAATCTTTTCTTGTTTGAAACTTTTATTTAGCCGAGCAAAAGTTAGTAAAGTGTAAGCTGTAAATTAAAATTCTTACTATCAATAATAAAAAGAGATCAAAAAATCATTTTTCTTCCTATCTTTCTTTCTCTCAAACTTCAAATCTCCGAGGAAAAAAGTAAAAAAAGTTAAAAGAACATTCTTTTAGTGATTATTTAATGTAAACAAGATAAATTTCATTTGTATAAAATATTTAAATTAATTGTGAAATGAAATTAACAGAAAAAAACATGAACTATAGGCCGATTAAATTAATTATACTACGATGATATGATCACTAATATCTTGATGTAATATTGATCCAAGCATCTATCTGTTATACCAAGATCATTATTTAGAAATTGCCGATGAGTAATAATAACAGAAAATTGTAGGAAGTAAGAGTTAATTATTAATTTGTTAGTAATTTTGGAAATGCGAACAATAGAAAATTTAGCAGGAAATTCTCGTTTATTTCAAATTTGAATAATATAAATAAAGTTTACGATTTTCCATTAATAATACCCCGATCATACTATCCATAGTTTCATATAAACTCTATCCTGCATCATCCCGCATTAACCCATATTTCTCAGAACAATAAACAATTTTTTTGGTTATCACTCAGATTCATAAAATTTGTCGCTTTTCAAAAATCTAGTTTCTTCATGAGAAATATTCATTTCCAAAATGAACTGAACTTCTTTTTTTACTTGCATTCTCCCGCCTATCGAATATTAAAAATCTTTTTAATTTTTCATTGCATATAAATTTATTTTTGTTTTATCCTTTTTCTTTTTTTTTTTCAAAATTCTCTTTCAAATTACTTTTGCTGCAATAAGAACATGATAACAATGAGAATTCAAAATTTTAATGAATTATTTTTGGGATGATTGAAGTGGAAATGAAAAATTCATTCATATTTACCTAATAATCTAGTTCAACTCCTGTTTACTTAATGCATGCCATCATCAGCAAATGTGAACATTGTCAACAATGAATAATTCAATACCAAAAAAAAGTATTTGTTTACTCTTAAGAGACTTTAGAAACAAACATCCAAACATGAACAGAAACGTATTTGATGTGAAATTTTAATTTATGTGCTGCTAACATTGGCATAAATTTTGCATTACTTCAAGAATAACTTATAATTTGTCTTTTTATCTTTTTTTAAATTCAAAAACAATTAACAATTAATAGTCATTTTCTCAGGGACAAAAAAAGAAACTTAAATTATCAATAATTAATTTTTCATATAGCTAATTAATGATCTTTGGCTTCTAAATTTTTTTATTTTCACAAGAAAATAAAATCCCATTTCTTCAAAAATTTGTGCATTACAAAAAAATGATTGATAATTTAATTGGACTAAAAAGTTTTCGCTTTTTTATGTAAAAGTTTTGCTATTTCAATAGATATTTCAAAAAAAAAGTTGCTATTTCAATGATACATCTAAGAACTCATTTAAAAATCAATTAATTGCATTCTTTAATATAAAAATCTAATTTTTCTTTTCGCTGACATTGAAACTATTTTGTCATTTATAACTATAATAATTCCTTCCGCTCTTTTTTTCTCATTTGAGATGAGCGACAATCAAAAAGAAACAAATGTTAACACTTCAATTATTGGTATTATTTTATAATTGAAATAATTATTGGAAAAACTACTAGAAAAACTGCCGGAAAGCCTACTGGAAATGTAGAACTAATTAGAAGAATTTAGTGAATAGATATTTTTGAGAGTTTATGAATACTTTTGTATTATCATTTAAAATATAAAATATATTTATCAACAGAGGATTATTGTTATCACAAATTGATGCCAAGACAATCATTCATTTAGGATCAAACAAACTGTTATTTTGCACAATTCCACAGTATTTTACTGATAATTTTGATCAGTTGTTTCCTAACCGAGCCAATAAACTCCTGAATGCTAAGACACGTTCTGCATATCGCAAATTTATGAAAGCTATTAGTGATTGATGCAGGGAGCGATTGTTTAGTTAATTAAATGCACCGAAGTAAATTTTAAGCTAAATTCTAAGTAAATTAATAAATAAGAATGAATTTAAGGTAAGCTCAAAAGTTAACTTATCAATAAATGATATTCATGTAATGTATTAAAAAATATGTATTAAAAACCATGTATTAAAAATATATTCATGCCATACCTAATAAATTAATCACTTGTGATAAGAATTCTTAAATATTGGGGCTTGGATATTTCAAACTTATGAATGTTAAAAATTTAATCAAAGTTTAAATTTCTCTTATAAGCGTGTGTGTATAAACTAGCATTTTCCATGTTTTGTTCCTTGAAATGTTACTTTATGATAAATTTAAATTATAAAAGGAAAATTCATTTTGATATAAAATTTGAAAAAAAAATTCAAAAATTTACCATGTAGACTGAAGAACGGCTAATCGATGTACACAGTCGGTATTTTCTTCACATGCTGCATTTGCTTGTTGACATTCTACAGAATAATTGGGACTTTGTGCTTCGATTACTTTTGTTGCAAAAAGGAATAAAAATAACTGTCGCATTATCAATTACCTGAAATTGAATAAAAATTTAAAAAAAAAATATAATTGCAATAAAACACTTCGAATTTGGTAATAACTATCAGCTAATAATTATTTGTAATTATCGATTGTCATTATGCTTAACTGATTGACCAGTGACAATCGATCTATCAGTGATAACTGATTGATCACTTAATTACTTTATGCAACGATAAACTTTGTCGCAATTACATCAACATTTTAACAACTTTAAAATTTCATTGAAATTGCCAATAAATTTGCAATAACATCTAAGTTCAAATTAGGCCATATATGACAAGGTCATATTTGACAATCTCATACTTCTAATTAGGTCACATTTGACAATAATATTTGTCATAAAATATGAGTGAAAAAAAAAGTGAAATTGCATAAACAAATAAGTTGATTCTGGTAATCAAATTTATCCTTTCCATAAAAGTATAAAAATACCTACTATTCAGGTAAGGTAAGTTTATAAACAAATAAATTTTGTTAAAACTATATAAAAAATTTTTACAGGTTAAGGCTACCTAACAGTCATTTATAAAAATAGCTAAATATATTATTTGGGAGATCTCGAAATGTTTTTTCTTTTGTTCATAAATGATTTAAAGATGATGAGAAAGAATAAACATTTCCATAGAGCTGTATTATGTGACAGATATGGATGGCTTTAGAAAAATAAAATTTGAAACGAAAAGAGATGGATATCATTGAGATTAAGCAAACATTATGATAATGGGATTAGATCGGTCAATTTAAATTAATTTAAAACTTGGAAAAATAACAAAATGATTGAGTAATTCGATTTCGTTGCAAGTTACAGCTATATAATAAAATTGATCGTTTCACTGTTTTATCCATCCATCAATTAGTCAATTTAACCGTCTAAACTGCCCACATTGATTTTTCAACGATCAACAAATCAGCCTGTCACTTTTCCATTTTCGTAACAAATATGTCCACTTATAGTTGGTATTATTTATTCTAAACGAAATATTACCAATATCAATTGCATTTCTAAGTTATTTAGCTTCTTAATTGCAATTATTCTTTTCAAATTCACACCTATCTTCCAGCTAAATAATATATTCACAACTACTTGACTTTTAATCCTTGACATAGATATTTATTAATTTAATTTGTATATCTTTTTGCAACAATGCTATTTTTAGCATTTTTAAAATTTCATTTTAAATTATTTTTAAAATACTTTTGTAAAATTATCATTTTCAAATTTTTTTGATATTTATTAAAATTTAGTAATAAATTCAAAACAAAAAAAAAAAAAAAAAGCAATTGAAAATTTTAAATTCAAATTTTCTTTGTATTTAAAATAAACAGAAAAATAATTAACAGAGGTAAAATTTTATCAAATAATTTTTCACTAACACTTCAAAGCATTGTATTATACTGAAGAAATTTTTTACTAACATTTACGTCAAATTACATTAAAGCACGTGAAAAGTGAAATAGCCTGAAAATATACTAAAAAATATTCAAAAATGGGAAATTTAACTTACTAATTATCATTTTATCTACTAAATCATTTAGCTTATCTTACAATACATTTGAGAAATGAATTATTGATGCTAAATTGGTAAGAAAATGTAGAAATAATGATCAAATTGAAGTGAACATATATGTAATTTCAACATTCTAAGCTCACGATTTGTTTAACACGTTTGACATACACTTCCAGTTTTTAATCTTTTCTCTCTATTCTGTCACTCTCTTTGGCTTAATCTATTTGTTTTTCCATTTCAGATTAAATTTCGAGAAATTATTTGAGATAAGGATGAATCGAAAGATATGTTTATGAAAGATAGAGAGAAAGGAAGAGAGAGAGAAAAGTTAAGTAACGAAGAAGGAAAAGAATAAGAAGAATGAGTTAGAAGATAAAGTTAGAAGTTTACAACAATCAATTCAATGATCTTAGCTCAATGACTAAGGTAAAATCAACTAACTGTAACTGTACAAGATGTCAACAATCATCACAATTTACACATTCTCTTCTCTTCACCTTTTCCTTCTTTCGTTATTATGATGTGTCACAAAATTTACATTTTATTTCATTTTATTTAAAATTATTATTATTATTTTATTTTTCAATTAATTTTCGTTTGTAAAAGTAATTTGTTAATGAAAACGAAAAACAAAAAAAAAGGAAAAATTCGAAAATAGTCGAAAAAAAATCAAGAATTGAAAATTTTCGGATTTCATGATATATTACAAATTAAACAATTAGCACAATACAATGATTTAATGACTTATAAAAAAAACTATTCTGATCTGAATATATTATCGGTATTCTTAGATAATAGAATTTTTTTAGATAATGTTTTTCTTTTTTTTCATTAAGATAGTATTATGAATGTTAATCTTACAGCAATAAAATTTTATTTTCAATTATTTCATTGAAAAAGATTATTTTACCTATTTGTATATGCGCATGTATAATGTACAAACTGAATAAATTTGAATTTTAATTTTAACAAATTCAAATTCACTGTGACATATAATTTTATTTCAACAAATTGGCCTACATTCTCTCTTCCGTTTTCGCCTTAGTATGTATGATTGTACAAAAATATCCATACAAATATCATCGTATGTGCAAGTGATTGATGAAAGGAAGAGAAAATGAGGGTTTTGCATAAATAAAAATAACAATTCAATAATGCAATTGAAAAATTCCAACCATTACATACACTATAATTCCTTTTTCATTTTATTAATTTCAAATACAATTTTTGAAAACTCAAAAAAAAGATTTGAAATTTGCAAAAAATCTTAACAAACAATTTCACTCCATGATGCTTATAATTCCTAAATAAATAAATGAACATGAATTGATGCTAATGGTAAAATAAAAGTATTTCTAATTTAACGATAACGAAAAAGATTTTTTGATGAATTTTAATTTCGATCAATGAAACAGAATAGATGAGGAGTGGGAAAAGACGATTTTAAATTAGTATGGATGATATGTTATTGAAATGAAAATAAAAAAAAAGAAAAAAATTGTCAATGACCCTCACCATGAACTTTCACGTTTTACAAAAAGATACACTAGCAAATCAATTTTTCTTATAAATATCTTCTTTATTTCATCGTACAATAATAATTAATGCAGGAGAGAAATATTTCAAAATATTACTATTACCTATATATATACTAGTAATATATATTGTAGTAATATATATATTATAATAATATGTATTATAATAATATATATAATAGTAATATATATGTAGTAGTAATAGATATATATAATGGTAACATATATATAATAGTAATATTTTGTTACTATCATTCATTGTTGTCTTATTATCATTACTAATTATTATTTATTGATTATACTGAATTATGAAAAGTATTTATACAATCTTATCATTTTTCCAATGTTCATTTTTACGATTAATATTATCATTTATCACTGCCACTATTATTCATCGTTACCTATTACTATTGCTAATTATCATTTATTAAATGGTATTGACTGGTCAAAAAGAAATTTGCATGCTCTTATCATTAGCTAAATTATCTCCAAGTCCAAATTGTTAATAATTGCTATCATTATTACATTTGTTCGTTATTAAAATCAATATTACCATCATTAGTATTGATTACTAATATTATTCATTTACCGTTATTCCACTATTATTTCTAATCATTATTTATAAATTTGTACGCATCCTATCATAATCAGTTGTGAAACAAAAAATATTTCCTTGCTACTAATAATACAGAATCACTAACAACAATCTATTTCATAGGATAAACATTGATCATTCGATAAATATTTCGATGCAATGAAAAATGAATTCATTTAAGGCTAGATAATTAGAAGATTAAATTTTTGCTAGTCGGATAATAGAAATTATTGTTGCGCACTTTCATTATGTCCTGTCATTTATTCGCAATGTTTGCAGCCTTCGATGACTTTTATTATTGGATAGGCAAAATGTCGGGTAAACAATATAATGAATGGGTAAACAACACAATGAATACCTTGGGAAAATATACATTTTCGGCTTACTTTTATTAGCACCAATATCACTTTCTTACATCAGCATTTTCTAGGAATACCTGGTATGCTAAGGCATGTATGTATACCCGACTGTGCAGATGCATTCGAAAAAAAAACTTTTTGATGATTACGCATAAAAAGAAAACTATTGTGATTAGAGCTTAAGCCTAAGCCTAAGTAAAAAAAATATTTGTTAGCTATTGAAAATCCCTTAGTTTGACTTTATATAACTAATAAATTAATAATATTTTCTAATTAGTAAAAATTCCTCAAACAAATCACTGCATGCCTTTTTCTTTCGATGTACACCACTTGAATAATTGAAATTTGACACAAATTAAATATGAATATTTAATGTATTGCAAATTTCGAATATTGCTATGAACCTATTTTTCCAATTCTTATCATTGTTTCGTCGAATTAATTATTCCATAGTGAAATTTCAATTATTCATAATTTGAAAAAATATTCTGCATTATATTTTACACATTTACTCAAAGCATCCTCTGCAGAGGATGCTTTAAATGAATGAAATCGCACTGATTTCATTCATTTAAAAAATTGATTTAGCGATTTACTTGTCGCATTTGTCAACAATTTTCGCATCTTATAAACTATACTATCTTTTCATCATTTTTACATTCAGTCATTTTTTAATTAATGATATTTCATTTCTTTTGTCAGCAAAACAAACTCAAATTTTGTAAATAAAGCGATTTAATGTTATTTTCACCTATTTGCTTCATTGCTCAAACAATAAAATTTTATCATAAATTAAATCCAAAAAAAAATGCGCGAAATGTTAATTTCCATGTAATTCTTTTTGACATCCTTTACAATTTAATTTTGACTAGAATTTTATCCCTAATAACACAAAATACTTTTCTTTCAAATCATTTCAACGTAAAATTTAAATGATTTGATAAAATTTGCAAAAATCACTGAACTGAAACTGAAGCTGAACCTTTTTTGACAATTCTCGTTTTCAATTCTACATTGTATATTTGTGTCAAAAAAAAACAAAAAAGCACTGCAATCATTCATTTCTCATAAAAAATTAAATGCAATCCAATTATTTTCAAAATATACAATAAAACAATAATACCTGACAATAATAGAACAAGAGAAAAGTTAGAGGAAAAATGTTGAAATGTTGAAATGCTTTTTTTTTTCTTAAATAACAAATTTAATGTACCAGAAATGAATATAAAAATTACACCGCAAGAATTTTAAATTATACTGCGGGATTTTTTTATACTATAACACTAAAATTATACTACAAAAAATATCATTTAAATGCTTTCGAATGTAACAAAAAATGTCGCTTAATTTTATCTGAATTATAAAACACGAAGAATTTGTTGAATTCAATCAATCTCTCCATTTTATCTAACCAATTCTAATTTGTCAATAAAATCGAAAAACGAAATCAAAAGATTTTGCTGACAAAAAAATATAACCAGAATAACTGCCGTTTAAAACCATAAATTTTTGCTTCAAATTGTAAGTTTTGAACAATGAAATTGAACTGATGATGAGATAATAGAAACGGCAAAAAGATTGAAAATTTCTGTACATAATAAAGCAATTTTACAAATTACCAAACCCGTATTTTAAAATAAAAACATAACCAAAAAAAGAAAAAAACTGAGCAAGAAATCTGCAACATTCTAAATACAGCACATCGGATCAATTTAACACCACTTAACACTACAATGAAATATCTATCAAAAAGAGATTTGTTCAAACTAATATGCTACTATAAAGTTAAATACTTAAAATATAACTGGAATTAAATATTTGTAAAATTCAGCACAATCTAAATATATTATCATCCCTTCTGCAATCGTATTCAATGCACATTATAATAATAACAATAACAGCAACATGTAATAAATTTTCTCCTTTTAGGAATTTATTCAATTCTCTGCAATATTCATTTTTCCTTCAATGCCCTTATTTATGCTCACTCAAAAAGTGTTTGCAAATAAAAAATACCATGGTAATATTGAACATTGGAAGAAATTACTACACAAAAAAAAAATTTATCATCAGAATAAAATCTTAAAAATTAATAAATAGCCTAGAGCTTGTCCTTTTTTTTAACATTTCAATTTATTGATGAACTAATATGGACTAAATTCATCCAAGCGGAAGAAGCGACACAACGAACTAATTCATTGAATTGCTCTCGTACCGTCTGATCTGCTTCCATTAACAGTGACCCAGATTCACTGGATCTGCGCTCCTGAAAAAAAAAAAAAAGAAAAACATGATAATAAATGAAATTTAAATACAAATTGCAGTTTTCTGAAATCGATTTTATCTTTTCTGTTTTGCTATTTTCATTAAGGCTGTATTTATCAGCACCATTTATCAGTTAAAAAAATTTTTGACAAGTGCAAAAGTTTACTTTGTGTTTTAATAGCACTTTCTAGAGGTATAATCAATGATGATCTATCTTCTCCTTTGTTCACCATCACCTATGATTATACAACGAAAAATTTATTTTTAACAAAAAAGAAAACCCTACAAAGCCCTCTAAAGGCTAAAATGGCAGCAAAAAATACCTTTGTAAGCAATTTCATCTGCGAAATTTCATTATTCTGAGCTGTAAAAAGAAATACGTCCTGTTGAGCTTCAGCAGTGATGATCACAAGATGCTATAAATGTACATTGTATTATCTAAATTGAACCATCAAATTAATTTCAAGGACAAAATATTGATTTTTAAGAAAAAGTTTAAAAAATGCGCGAATGGATTTTTTCAAAACGGCACAATCTGTTACGCTGTAAACTGCCAAAACTATTTCATTAATCTGTAAAAGTTCTGAAGTTACTTATTATAGCAAAATACCAATTTGAATAAAAATACAATGGAACTTTACTGAAGTTTAAAGATCAAAAGCAAAAAGTGCAAAAGAATAATTCTGTAATAAGTAGAAATATTGGAATTCTTGGATACTTTAATCTAGATTTGTGAATATATTTAATTTAACATCTAATAGTCGGAACTTTCCTACATATTCCATTCTCATATAAATTCTATCCACCAAAATCATGATAATGACATCATAACTATTAAATACATAAATATTATTTAGAAATAAAAAGAATTTTATTTCTAACTTTTAGACCTTTGCTTTAGGATTCTAGCTTAAAATTTAAAATTCCGATATGGGACATTTGCAACCGTTGCATAAAATAATATGCACTCAAAATAATTGACAATTTTCATAAAATACTATATCCTCATGCAATGGCAATTTTCTTTTTTCTTTTGCTTCTTTCTATCATATAATTTTCCTCTATATTACTCCTAGATCAGGTTCAATTACTGAGATCATTAAAGACTTAATTAGAAACAATTGAATAAAAATTTTTAAAATAAATACCTCTTTCACGAATGAACAGAATAATCGGCACTTTTGAGGACCAAAATGTTGAATAAATAACTTGAAAAGGAGAGCAGCATTCAGATTATTAACTAGTGAATCCAATAATGGTTCGTAAATATTCAATGATTCAGATTTAACATAACCCAATAAATTATCCAAATCTTTTGTTGTAAGAGATGTTGAAAGTGCTAAACGTAATACTGATGTTACATCATTACTATGACGAGATAATAATTTCCATTGCTCGGTCATTTCAATGCCTTCACGTTTTGTTACCTGTTTTTCTAACATATCATTCCAAAGCTGAAACGGAAAATCAAAATTAAAAGAAAATAAGATTAAAAAAGATTAAAATTTTCTAAATGAGAACCACTATAGATTATGCAAGAGATAAAAAAATCTTTTCTATAATATTGCTCTATCAAGCATTAGATTTAGGCATGAAATACTGAGTGGAAACTATTTATTCTACTTATTCACTTCAATCGCTACGATTAAATTTACAATGCTTAAAATATGATGAAATATTATCAAATCTATGTTAAAAATATCAGTGGCAATTATTGAAGACTAATGAATTTGGAAAAAAAGGCATATAAGAAAGAGTAAAATAATCTTTATCATAACCTGATTCCTTTTACAATGCCATACAGCATCCTCAATTATCATCTGTAGCGTTCGTTTATAATGCATCACACTATCCTCCAATTCTTTCTGCAGTTTTTTTTGACGTCTACTTATGTAATAGACGTAAAAAGCTTGCTCACTTGGTACAATTGCTGATGGATTTGATAGTCTGGTAGCGTCTTGAAAAAAAAAGAAGGTTTAAACAAAATTATACATAAGTAAGCTTATCAAATTTATCATCGAAATTCTTCTTGTCAAAAAAAAAAAAAAACATGTCACCATTATTTGATTACTGTCCAAATAGATTTAAATGAATTTTAAATGCTGTAAAAATTCCGGAAATTTGTTACAAAAATGCATATACCTTCAAAATTTGATGATCGTATTCTGCAATGCCGCAAAGGTGCAATATTTAGAATAGATAATTTATTTCCCTTAGATACTTGTTTTTTTTCTTTTGATATTGAACGATAATCATCTAATTTTATTCCTGTAACATTTACCACGATTTAAAAAAAAAAGTTTCAATTCAATTATTTCAAGATTAAAATAAATCAAATAACAATGATCATAATAGACCATAAAAATAAATATCTCAAAGTAAGCCTTCATAAAAGCTTTTTTTTGAACATATTATTTTAAAGTTACGGTATTTTCGTTCTTTTTTTTTTCTTTGAAATTATTAAAATTTCTATTTCATTAAACTAACTAAAAAGTGAACTAATGCTAACAGATACAAAAAATTTTTTCGAAAATATTTTTTCTTCGACAAAAAACATTCTAATACTTGAATAGATTACAAAATACCATTGAATTACAACATGCAAAGAAATATGCAAACATTTTGTACTAACCGTTTGAATAATTGCGCGGAAGTGCTACTTTCTTGGCTGATCTAATCTCGTCATCACTATGACATCGTTGCTTGATATGAGTAACTGGTGCGCAACATGCATTACTGCCACTGCTACAAATATTCTGTATTAATAATTGTTAGATCATAACATAACAAATGTCAAATATTAAGATAAAAACATTTGAACAAGTTTAAAATTCAATTTGAATTTGAAACTAAAATATAATCAACAGTTTAAACAAAAAGATGATTGCATATTAGTTAGTTTCATAAAACCATTAAACTTTTCAGAAAAAAGAAACTTAAGAGTATTTACAAATGTTCTGAAAAGAAAAAAGCAAATCATTTTTGATGCGATCTATTAATTTGTAGAATAAACTGACAAATAAACTAATAAATCTACAGGATCGAAATACTGAAATCTTATGAAAATATATTTCGTAGGTCACAATGATTGTATATCACTTGACCATCAGTGCAGAAAGATACGAAGAAATGAATGACCAATTTAACAATATAATTTTTAACAGCAATAAAAAAATTTCAAAGTTAACATAAAACTTAATGATTAACAAAGAACTATTCATGGTTTCAACTTTTTCAAAGAAAATTAATCATTCCATATAAAAAACTGCAAAAATCATGAAAGATTATGATTAGATTATGATTACATAAAGATTAAGCAAAGCGAGAAATAGCAAAAAGTATGATTTAGAAAAGCTGATAAAAAATGAACATGAAAGATGCTTATCATACAAGCAAGATATCAAATTAGGAGGGACAAAAACAAAAAATTATAAAATAATTTAAAACTAAGGTCTAGTGATGGAGGAAAGAAAAAAAGATAATTATATTAGTGATAAGCAATAATGGAATCCTAAAATACTGGAAAAAAATCTACAATAAGAGCAGAGACAGGAACAGAGAAGGCGATAAAGAGAAAGATAAAAGATTCTGGAGCGGTAAATATGAAAAGAAAAAAAATACCTTATCCAAATTCTTCACCAATACTTCAGCAAATAACAAATTCTCAAACTTGGAGTGAATTATGCAAATGCGCATTTAAATGTAGAATTACTGATAATTTATTTGCTTCATTTATTAGACTAATAGGAAGTGAACTTTTAATATTTATAAGATTATAGTTTATGTTTCAAAGCTCACAATTTTTTTTTTCGGCAATATAAACGTATAAATAATTCACAATATAATTGACTCAGATTCAGTTAACATTCTGAATTACATTTCATGACCTTTAAAAGATAAAGTGCAGTTCAAATAAAACTAACAAACTTACCGCTGCTGCATTACAATGCTTTCAGCACTTTTACGATAGTTATCCGTCTTGCAGCTTACATTCAAACCTTCCAATCTTTTAAATTCACCACTTATTTTTGTGCCATGTCTATGATCTGCGTCCGGCTTTATACTTTCGACAAGTGCTTCAGCTAAAAAACTTGACCAAATTTCCAATTAAAATTTAATCTAGCATATCTTTTCATAGTTATACAAAGAATTCATAATTGAAACACTCGAAAAAAAAAAATCACTTTTTTCCAGCGAAACCAGCATAATATAGAATTTAATATTTAATGTTTTTGTAGCATGAAGTTGGTTTTCATGAACAATTGCTCGAATTTCTTTATAGGATAAACCAGAGCAATCCTGAAATATGCTATTATTTATAGACAAGAATTTGCATAAAAATAGGATCACTAAAAAATTTTTATAAAAAAATGTATTTCTAATCTACCAAAAAAAATTAAAAAAAATTTTCACCCTATGATCCTCTGTAACAATCATAAATTGTCCAGGCAAATCCATTTTAACTGTTTTCAAACGTACTATGCGCCAGTTATGACGTTTTTCATCCAACAAATATTCCCAAACTTTCTGATTTGTTACTGGTAGATTAGGAAATGTTATCTAAAAACAAAGGAATTTATAAGATTAATTTTAGCGTATATATCCTGTATGTACTTACAAAAGTATTATTTCTTACATTTATTTTAATGATGGTAAAATAATTGATAATCAGAAGTCAAAAAGAACCAACTTTCTCTTCATATATACAATTATAAGCATGAAGTGGGCGACAATTATAATATTGCAGAAAATCAATTAAAAATTCGTGGGTATTGTATCCGTAATTGAAAAGAACCTGCAAATGATCATAAATGTTCAGATCATCTTTAAATATGATATAATATCTACGAATGATTTCACTTGAATATATCCAACAGAAGAATATTGGAAATGTAAAATGAGATTTTAAAATCTTAGTAAATTAAATTAATTATTAAATAACATCCAATAAGCAATGGTTTTAGATGAAATTAATTTGATCTCTAACCCACTAAATCTTTTCTTTCAGATTCCAAATAAATTGTAACCTGTTTTCCACCGACTAAATATGTAGCAACCATACGCAAATGGAAATCATAGGTGAATGAATGAACATGAGCCTTTGAAATGATGCTATCCTTTAATGCGTAAAGATCTCTTTGATCGTTATAATCGAAGTTCTTATCAGATTTGATTTTGAATCGAATTAATTGTGAAATATTCCATAGCAAATACTGAACGCTAAAACTTCGAAAATTCAAATATAACTTCTGAAACAATGTCGAAAAAAAAAAACAACCGAAATATTCCTTACTTCATTCGTCTGCCAAAATCTGGGATATTATAACAAAACTTGAAAAGTGAAAAATTAAAAAAAGAATGGTTTTGATTAGAAAATTAAACAATTCAGCTAATATATAATTCTTTTTGACAAGTAATTTTTGACAAAATCATTTCGAAATAATAAAATTTCACACATATTTCAAGAGACCTGAAATGTGGCGGAATGATTGTAAGATGAACGAACAAAATACCACTATCACAAGCTTTACACATCCAAACATTAGGTGATGATTGGGAATTCTGGAATCTAATAGAATGACATGACAAATCTCAATTATTATATAGCAATATTTTTTAGAAGAAAAATTATTTTGCTATTAGATACATTTGGTAATTATTTTATAAAATCAAAATTAACTAATTTATGGTAATTTCTATCTTATAACAGAAAAAAGAGAACTGAAAGATTTAAAGTTGATATTTTAAAACTAAAATAAATTTGAAATAAATTTATTACATATTGCTATCAAGAAATTATACCTGCATATCATAGTGCAAACCATAGCTATTACCCGCTTGTCGTGTTACAGCAGTTGTAACATCCAACAATTTTAATCCAATCTTCGTTAAATATTTCACAAAACTCTAAAAAAAATGAAATGATTATATGCATAACTTTCAAAATAAGAAATTGCTGTTTAACTACTTCTATAACCATTCTATAAATTACCAAATTTTAATATTTTTAATTAAACATGGATTTTGATATCTTGAATAATCATAATTTATAATTTAATCTAATTAAATTGTTAAATCCAATAACTATTTACAATCTATATTATTCAAATGATCAGAAATCGCAATTTATTTCTCGTATAAGAAAAATTTATAAAAGCGAATTAATTTCAAAATTTTCCGATAAAAAAAGTTATATCAACTTTTTTTTTTTGGAAGTTTATTAAAAAACGATCTGATAGAAAAAGCATTTACCTCAACAAGCATAAATTGTATCTTCAAACAACATGGTTCATCCTCGTCCAAATTTTTTGTTAACTTTCGCAACGGACGATCGGATGAATGCAATAATGCACTGAAGGTATTTGCCCGTGTTGTACGCATCTGCCAAAGTAAAATGTAATGCATTATTCATAATGTAATATTTTTTGAAATAATCAAATATTTTCCTCTTACATTACTTTACTATACAGACTGATGGTAAAAAAATATCAAATGAATTAAATAATTTCATTATTCAATTTCTATATACTTAATTTTTTCGTTTCTCATCTCATACTTTAGTTAACGCTTCAAAAATTTTTAACCACAATTCATATTTGTAAATGGTAAATTAATAGAAGATATCTTTAAAAGAGTAAAATTATTTAACTCCGATTATTTTATCTTCATCAGCCTAAAACCTTCTGGAGAATTTTCAACTCAGATTTGAATTCTTCCTAAAAAAGATGAAAGGAATTTTTTGAAAGATCAGATCTTCCTGGTTATTTTCACCAAATTTTTTTAACCCATGTTTTAACCCATTACTTATATTACAGTCAAGCAATTTTTTTATCTTAGATATCTGATAAGATATAAAGTGATCCAAATCATACTACTCATCATCTTCTGGGAGACAACATTTAGTCTTCCGGAAAAGATTGATTTGGAAGGTGTCTTATTTTATTCTCAACTATTACGAAAGATTTACCTGTGACATTGATTGAGAGTTTTCCATAAATGACATTTTCGAGCCACTGACATGTCTCGAATGTGAATCGGTTACTTCAGCCTGTTGAAAACTGAAATTAAAATTTTTTTTTAAAATAAAATTTATTTACCATATTTATCATACACTAATTAATTTACCGTAAAATAATATTTGTGTAGTAGACTTTAAGAATAATTACTTTCGAAACTAACTATTTCATTTGGAAATCAATCGGAAAAATTAAAAATGTATTCTGCGCTCAGCCCAAATAATATATTATTTTAGAATCATTCCTTTACAAAAATTATTAAATCTAGAAACTTCTACTGGTTGAACATCTAAAAAACTTACAGTAAATATTCTTACCTCATTGCATTTTCAGTCCCTCTTCGAACAACTGCTACCATTTTACGCCATTTAGGAAAAAACAACAGAGGCGATCGAACAAAATGCACTATTCGACAATGAGAAGAAATTTTTAATAAATCGGATTCTTTGATTTGACAATTGCCATTCATCAATTTACTATGTATCCGATTAAACTTTTCACAATCGTGAAGCGTTGACTTCATCTATTATATAAAAAATGAACTAAGAGAACATTAAAGCAAGATACAGCAATCTAGTTCAATAAATTAAAAGCTTGAATTTGAATCTTGAATCTTGAAATTCATATATAGCACATTAAAATAAGATAATAATAAGGTAATAAAAGCATATCGTAATTTCAATATCTTTTTCTACCAACGATATTATTAATTTTCGAAATTTTCCGAACTCCAATTTCTTATTAAAATCTGAAGATGAAGGAAACTCAGAAGATTTATTTCAAACAATTGGAAACATACTCAGAAAAAAAATCTGTATGGAATTAGATTTAGAATATCAATTGCGAGAATGAACAATGATTTAACTTATTTAACACAAAAGCTATCAAAATGAATACTACAAAGAATAAAAAATCCTTTCTCAGTTAAGCGATTAAAGACAATAAATTTTTTATACTAACTTATAAAACATGAAACTAAAATCTGCATATGAAGCAATTTCGCCGTTTATTATATAAAACTTAATTTTTTCTAAACCTTCAATTACTTTTTAAAATTTCACAATTAATGGAGATATACCTGTTTTTCAAGAAAAACCATTTGAGAGCACTGATCTTCGAACAAATTATCGCTGTTCAAATTAAGAGGCAAAAAAGATAAGGCTGTATGACGATAAAGATGCATTAATGGTTCAGCTTGAATATGATGAACCCCTTTCACCAGTCTGCAAAAAAATACGTTTCATCTTTTTTCATCCAGCATCGATGACAATTTTGTTTCGTAGATTACTCACTTACATCTATTTGTTAATATTATTCTGATTTTTTTTTTTTGCTTTTAAGCTGATATTTGGCGTCGTTATTTGCAACTAATATATGCATAAAATTTTTATATTGTTGTTTAAATATTTAAAAAAAAGTGTTTTAAAGAATATTTTAAAAAAGTGATTACATAATATTATACATATATTTCAAATGTTCAGAAAGAGTACATCTTGAAGAAAGTGAAAAATGAAATCAATTAACAAAAATTATAGATTAATTAGGATTCATAATTAAAACATGTTAATATTATTCCGACCAAAATATTAACGATTTGTTCGAAAGTTTAAAATGATAAAAAAGAAACTTTATCATGTTGGCATATTTGAAGGATTCTCATGAATGGATTAAATCTAAATACTAAGAAGCTTGACAGTAGATAAGATTTTTCCAACTTATTCTATTTTATTGCAACTTAATGAGAGTTTAAAAAAAGACTGTAATGATGATGAAACAGTTAAATGTATGTTAAGCTTTAGAAATAGTGAATACTTTTGAAATTAGTAAACAATGCATTCCTCTCTGTAGTTTTTCAAAAAGATTCTTCATAATTTTCGTCATTTTCCAAATCATTAGATAGACGAATCTATTTTACATCAGATATGATGTACTGCTTTAAAGGTCGCCTACCCGATAGGAACTATCCGATTCGATGTATTGAATTTATTTCAAAATTGTCCCGAGAAATCTCAGAACTCATAAATTTTCCGAAATATTTCAGTTACTCAATAATTCAAAGTCAAAACTTTGCTTCTAATGATACCTTTTATCGAAATGCGCTGATCCATGTTGCGGAATTTCGAATTCACTCAATGGCTCACTGTTCAACCAAACTAGCTCTCCACCTGTTGGAATTATTCGAGCACACAAATGTGTTACACCCATTTTATGCAAACCAATTTCTCGAAGTAATCTTGATCGAGCATTTTGCCACGACAATACATTTGCAACCATTTGATAAATTTGTTCTGCGGCATCTTGCGAATAATTGTACAAATATAAGGTAGCCTATTAATTGAAATTGCTTAGTAAGCCGGCAAATTAAAAAAAAAAAAAAACAGTAATTTAAAATTTGAAAACTGTTCCACCAAACAAAGTGATATACGAAACTTTGTCAAATTAAAATTTACTACGAAATATAATTTAGGCAGAACACCATAGAAAAATTCTGTAATCATATTATTCTCATTCCAAGATTAAGAAATATTAAGCGAAATATTTAATCAAATCTATCATCTTGATGCTAAGATGCTCAATATGGATAATATAATATAAAACTTTTCTTAGTTCTTACCGTTTCACCTTTCGACAATAAATATAACAAATGCTGTCTTGGAACAAATGGAGCTATTTGCGGTAAAAAACGTATTAAACTAGCTGAAAAATAAAGCAACTGATAACAATTCTGAACAGCTAAAAAACCATAATGATAACTGTTCTCTGACAAATTTTCTGTTAGTCATCTATCATAGTATAATCAAACAGTGATTCATCCAAAGAAATTTACAAGCCGTTTCGTTTTTTAGTAATACTATCATCCTACCTATAAATAATCCATTTCGCTGATTTCAAACAGCAAAGTATAATTTTATTGTATTCAGCATAATAAATGGTTAACTTTAAAATTAATCAATTTTAATGATAAAAATCGATAAAGAAAAAAATTGCTCAGACCTTTTTGATCACGCAAAACTTCTTCCACAGCTGTTGGTATAATATTTGAGCTTGAGTCTGCACCATATTTCAATGTTGCCTGTGAATAGCGATGATTGTAAGCAAGCATTATCAATGAAGGTTCTTCATTTTCGCCTGCAAGTATTCGACCACTGTCATTCTGAAATATACAAAAAATTTTTTTTTTCAAAATTATAATTTTAAAACCAATAAGCATAAAAATAATCTGATCAACTAATCAAGTGAAAAACGACGGTAAATAGTCGAATAAAGAAGTGCGACACGCAAAAACTAAATCCTTAAATATAGAATTTCCTGAAAAATGAAGAAAAAAAAAGAAATTATTCAAATAAATATATTAGATACATTGAAAGTTATGGCACTGTCATTTGACGAGCTTTGCTTTGAAAAACGCTTTGAACCTTGTGATTCCAGCTGACATATTACGATGGTTTCGTTCTTCAGAACGACCGATAATTTATCCTGTATAACATTGAAGATCTGAAAAATTATGGATTCATCAGAGAGACCTTCGTAGAGACTTAGAAAAAACGACTGCAACTGATCAGTTATAAAAAGCATTTTGACTTAAACAAATTTTTGATAATACCTTCATTAACCTTACTGAAAACATTAATGAATTCAAGTGATCGTAAAATGATTTTAATGCAATCTCATATAATCATTCATGCATTACGCATTCACAGATTATATATACTTTTACTAAACAAGACTTTATATTCCACCTTTTGAACCGAATGATCGCTTTCACAGTGAAATGTATGTCTTTTGACGGAAAATTGATGCTCCGTATTTTTAACTTCAGAAACGACATGATCGAACCATTGCGTAGCTACCGTAATAAACTGGTAATTGATTGAGGTATAAGATTCAAAATCACTGTAGCCTCCAGAACCTAGTAATTATAATAATAGTGATGTATAATTAAAAAGCATAAATTTTTTTAAAAGAATTAAATATATAACATACTTATGCTTTAAAATCGTATCTTTTTGATGTAAAAAAGCCTAAAACATCAGAAGTCAAAAAAGTATTTCGAAATCAAAGTTCCATCCTATCTTGCTTTATTTTATCTTTGTATGATCCATCATCTCAAAATATTATTTTAACTGATATGTCAGTAGATGAAATGGTTTCTTTTTCTTATTTTGATTTAGAAAATAATAAAACATTTGTTCTAGAAATGATGAATGTATATGTGATTCAGCTTTTCGAATGAAACGAAAAAGGACTTTTTAGTGGTCATCTCTGAAATTTTGAAGAACAAGGAAATAAAACATTATTCCTAACAAAAGCTTTAGTAGTACTTTTTGATTTATGAGAAATCGATTGCGACAAATGTTCTAGAAATGATGAATGTATATGTGATTTAGCTTTTCGAATTGGTTTTGTCACACGATTTAAATGTGATCCATCACTGAACAACCTTATTCTGAAAAATAATCAAATTATTTTTAAGTTACGGTTCCAACTAACTGTGTATAGAATTCCTCACTAATATAGTTGAAAATCTTTTTTACATAGCAATTTATTGTTCTTAAATTTTAATTGGGAAATAAGACAACCTTTCTTCACTCGCCATGTATGGCACGATTTGCGTATTTAAAGATGAATAACGACTGCTGGTAACTTCGACTAAAGGAACGCTTAAAAGGCCAAATTCACTGATTAAATCACACAACGCCTGAAATCCAATTGCAATCACATATAAAAAAGCATAACATTAATTAATTGAGAAGAAATTTGAGAAATGAAATGGTTATTTGGAATAAAAGCTTAGAGCAAAATGAAGAGTTAATGATTTAAAAAGAGCTTGAGTTTCAGTTTAGAAAATTTTATAGGCGAAATTGAAATGTATAATTATATCACTATGAAGGATATCTCAAAAAAAGTTGATGGATAATATCGATCATAATTAGTAATCCCTCAGAAATTACCTGCTGTAAAGCTAATCGAAACATTGGTTGTAAAGTTGCTAAGCCAACATCGCCTACTTGCCAAATCGTATACTGAACCAAATATGATACACCACCTAGAGAATAATTTTTCATTAAGAAAACTTGTTAAATTTGAGAATAACAAATGAAGCAAAGAAAGAAACAAAATATATAAAATTATTCAAGATCCGGAAAACGATTTTGTAAATCAACAAAATCATACTAAAATCTCCAAATACTGGATCTAAAAATACAAGAAACAATCTAATGCCACAAATTTCTAGAAAGAAGAAATTCTAGAAGTCAATATTTTGAAAAAAATCCATTTACCTGTTTTATCGTTAAGTAGTGAATCTGGCAAAGGTAGTGACGTAGTAATACAACGTGTCAATTCATGAAAGCGTTCATTTAATGAAAGACGAAATTTACCACCTCCTGGATACAATTTCGAGTGAGTACTTGGACTTATCCGCGCATATTTCAATGAATCGATGCAAGCACCGTTCGAATTTACTATTCGAGTCTCGACAAAAGCAATTCCTAAAAAAGAAAAAAAATCAGTCTAAACAAATCCTTTTCCGCAATTCTATGTAATTCATATACAATACGGAGATCTAATGTGTAAAAATGTTCACAGTAAAAGCTTAAAAATAACATTTCTATTTAAACACAACCAAATTATTTTGCTACTAATTTCAACCAGATGAAAATAAAAAATGAAAACCAAAAACCTCTCTATTCACTAATGATAATTTGAAAAAGAAATACAATAAATTCATACCCATATTCGATGAACCCTTTGTAGGTGCTTTGCTTATAAGGAAAAAATGCGGAATATAGTTATTGCAAGCAGTCTGAGCACCCGAAAGTGAATGAAAACACTCCTGCGACAATGGACTACTTCTATTCAAGCTACCGCTACAGCCTCGAAATCGAGCTGCTGTTGTGAATGTAAGCATCTGCTGATACATGAAGTAGTAAAGTGATCCTAGATAATCGTAAATATAGTTCGGTAAAGTGCAATAATGTACAGCAGACGGCTTGGCAGGATCTCGTTGAATAAACTGTAAAAAAAGAAAAAGATAAAAGAGGTGGTAATGGAAGTTTTAATTTAAAAAGTGATTTAAAAATCTGTTTTCGTAATTCAAACTATCTAGCCTCATCTCTTAAACTATTATACTTATTTAAGATATTAACCATACTTCAACATCAGCTGTCGTTAGCCGAGTTCGTGGATTTTTGTATAAAATATCTGTTAACTCTTCGAGGACTTTTAGTTCGAGCCGTTTTTGCATAGCATCCATAATTGATTGAATTATTGCGGTAGGCTCATGAATTCCGTGAACTGTCAGTAGCACATTATTTTGAAAATTCTCATTCATCTGTTAAAAATATTAATGCAAATTAAATCTGCGTCATTTACAAAATTCTTTATAATTCCAATGAAACAAATAAAAATAGTATATAAAGAAAATCCTCTATTAGCAACAAACAACAAGAAACAACAAGAAAGATTTTTTTTCAAAAATCATTTCTGAATCTATCTTTCCTCTTTTTTTCTAAAAAACTTCGCCCATAAGGTCTATAGAGCTATAAAAAAATCTCCTAAATTTAAAATTTACTGAACTAAACGATTTTTAGAAAAAAAACCTCATCGATCATCGTTGTATCACAATGCACGCATCTTTTTTTGAAACTTTCTTCACTAGCAAAAAGTTGCATGTAAAAAACATTTCGTTTGTTATCATCACAACAAACGTATAAATTACAACGATTTCGAACTGCAAATTGTTCAATTCCTTGGCGCAAAGCATCATATCCCATCACTAAAACTTTTCATAAGGAAAGAGGTGCTTGAAGTGAGATCCAAAGAAATAACAATCAATAATATATATATTGCGAATTGATTAGGTTTCTAAATCTAAAACGATAATGGATATAAGCATCGTGATTTTTCCTTCCCAAAAAACCTGCACACAAAAATTTTTAAAATCCAATTCCTATCACTGAAAAAATCGTCACCTAAGCCGGATCCTGGCCTTTTGTTTCCGATATGTAATCGAGGATGAATGTAAAACCAATGATGTGTTACAATTTGACAAGCAAAATGACCAGGAGGATAAAACACTCGTGTTGGCATATAGGATGCAGTATCCATTTCATCCTCTTCGGAGTCTTAAAAGAAATTTGTATTTTATGGAAAAATCTGATGAAATATGAATTTAATGCAAAACGTTAAGTCTAATTTAAATACAGACTATATGAATTTTAATCAAACAACAATTTTGAATAACAAATGGCAATCGTTATTTCCAGCAAAAAGCAAAATAAAGAATTTAAAATTTCAAATAAGGAAAAAAGGAAGTTTTCTATCATTTAACTTAGTCTTTCAAGTAAAAATTGCTGCCTTCAGATGCTCTAAAATCAGTCAGCATACAAATCAAATCAAACAGCCAAAAAAGCTGGAAAAAAAGAAAAACTATCTCTTTCCGTATCCCAAGAATCATTAACATTAACAATAATCTAAACATCAAGACGATAGACAAACGTAATCCTAAAATCTAGATTGATCTAACGTTATGGATATCATAATTTAGAACAGTATCTTTTACAATCACAGATCAAACTTGAAAACTTTAAAATATTAATTTCAATATCATTTCAATGGCAAAAAAAGGATATACTTGGCGTAATATTCCTCAGAGCTTTCAGTTACCGTCGTTTTTAAATTTGTCTAACTAAAAAAAAGTGGACATATTGAAAGCTTACACGAAAAGCTGAAATTCTTGATCCTTGGTACTGCACGCTTATGTATTAGAGAACGAGTTAATTTTGTATCAGGGATTGAATCATGCAAATCTGTGGGAACAAATTTATGCGATTCTGCATCATTTTCGATCAATAAATCATCGCATTCGTTAGTTGTATGCATTTTTTCCAGTAAAAACTCCTAGAAATATGTCTACTAATTTCCTCAAATAAATTCAATATAAGCACTGCGTTAAACTAATGGAAGACAATCAGCTGGATAAAAGGATAGACAAGAGTGAAGTTGTACCATTACAACTTCCTCGGGAGAAAAAAAGAACTATTCTGCTTCTAGCCAACATTTAGTAATTTTTACAAGAGGATCAGCTATGAATTTAACTGATGATATGCCAATATAGTATGACCGGAAAATATATATAGCTGAAGTACAAGAAGACTAGGGATTTTTCAGTTCTCTCAAATCGCTGCTGTTAAATTAAAAAAGAAAAATTCAAATTTCCAAAAATTATTTTTATAAATAGGTCTGTGCAGAGTGTTCATAAAATTACCTGATTGATTGTATGACATTCTTTTTGTATCTCTTCTAAAAGGAGTCCAAAAATTTTTTCATGATGATGTGCATACCTGAAAAATTGTTAATGACAAAAAAATAAAATAAAATCAAAAATTAAATCAAAATATGCCTGGTCGTTTTTGATTAAATTAAAATCTCACATAGTTAAAAATACATGATTAATTTCTTGAAGAGTGAAAAAAAAGAACAAAGAGCATTTAAAAGTGTAAGCTTGCCTTTCACAAAAGAATGCTTGTACTTGTTGCATTTCAACATTTAAAATAATCCAAAAATCACGCAATTCATGATCACTATATTGAATTCGATCTAAAAAAAAAAACTACTACAGATCTTTCTGATCGCAATACTGAAATATTAGGTTCCAAATTTAGAACACTGAAAAAAAAGTTACAAATGATCTTGCTCTCTAGTTTTTTTTTCTCTTCTATATACTTAATTAATCATGATAAGGATATCGACGGAATTGAATATGATCAAAATATCTGTTATGACATCAAATACGATGAGTAACAAAGATTATTATTACAATGCATATATTACAAAATTTAATTATGAAGACGATGATCTTATTTATAGATTATTCTCAATTCAGTATATAGGTACCTGTAAATCCTGAGTGATACACATAATCTTCAGAAGGGTGATGATCAGCTTTTAAAACCGGTACACTCCTATTTCTGTAATTAATTGTATCATGAGATGAATGATCACACTACATTTTGAAATACATCATAAAACTATATGAAACATTTTAGAAATCAGTAATACACATAGATCTTACCTTCGTATTGTTAGTTTGTCTCGTGAAATCTTGGTATTCAATACTTCCATACTTGAAACTTTCCTTGTCATGCTTTTGTGTTCTTCGGTCCGTTCTGTGAAGCTACTACTACTTCGTTGCAATGACTGAATTGAATAATTTTATAATTCTGTTAACAAAGTAAATCGAAAATACATGAATCTTTCATATGCAAAATTTCTACTATAAAATTTGAAAAATTCCAAAAAAAAAAAATGAACTAACACTAACAATTGCAACAATCCAAAAATTTATGAATGAATTTTCACTTTGTTTGTAGACTTTTAGCTACAATGTTCGGAATTCATGCAGACAAAATGAATTTCATTAATTCACGAAATAATAACCTTAAGTACTGAATTAGTCGCAGTTTGTTGTATTTGTTTTCTCATGGTTTCTTCATAAAGGTCAGCATTTGTCACTTGACAACAATAAAACAAGTTACTGGATTCAGGATGCGCTTTCAGTTTACAGTAGTGTAGATTAAAATCTTTAATACGCTCTTTGAGACGACGTACAGCTTTCACCTGTTCCATTACCATAACAAGTTGCAATGATTTCAATTTGAATCGAACTGTATCAGTTTTTTCACGTTGCTAAAATAGCACTGCATATTATCCGTTAGTCATATTCGTACTATCCAGACTCAATATTAGTCTGTATATTTTCATTTCAAGCTGCATTAATATCGCTCTTGATATAATCATATTTTTTTAAAACATTGAAATTTCATTTAGTTTTATTATTCATAATAATTTTATTGACCTCATTAAGTTTTTAATTAAACATTTAAAGAATTATTATCGATGAACATAACTTCTACTTTACAAATTTTCTGCATATAACTAAAAATTTTTAATCTGCCAATCATAAATTGAATGATTAAATTGACAAATTACATTGGCGCATACTAATATTAGAAAAAATCAATTGAAAAGCAATGAATTAGATAAAACTGAGTATAAATAAATCCCGAAGCTGAGAAGCTAGCATAGTAAAGAACATTATAATCAGGTAAAGCTACCAAGTAACTTAAAAAGAGAAATTATGACCCACAAGAAGTTATTTAATGATAAAGAAGTGAAAAATACCGAATTACATTCGGTAACTTTTGAGAGCTACATTATGTACTATTATGCATTTTGTATTAAATATGCAATTTCTTTACTCCAAATAAGATATATAAAAATTAGTGTGTAAACTTAAATTTAACAAATTTAGCTATTTAAAATTATGTTTCTTTATTAATTCAAATTTACCTCTTTTAAAATGAATACCATTACTTTCTGTAAAGTTTCAAGCGTCACATCATATCTTGATAAGACAAACACTGTTTCCATGTGAAGTAAGCGTGTAATTCCACATTCCAAATGACGAATTGCTTCATTCTCCTGGAAATAAAATTAATATAATACACAAATCTTCCAAGCATTTCATCATCTATATAAAATTAAAATAATCGCATAAAAGAACGTTTACCCGATTTGGAAGTTGTCTGATAACATCGGAAGAAGTCCTAGAATAAGGACTATCGAAATCAAAATTAGTAATAAATTTATGAAATGATTCCAACGATTTATCTGATGTTTTTGGTGTAATTGTACACGAATCAGATTGTGTTAAGGTGAACTGTCGCATAGGCCAAGATAAAACATAGATGTCAAACGAAATTCCGATCACATCCATTGCTTGAAATCAAATTTTAATTAAAGTTAAAATTATTTTTAAGTTGAAATTATTCTGCTAAATCTTTAATTTTAATTTGAAAACTTTCGCACAAAATTCGATTATAACATCATACGAATATTCCCACAATAATTGTTAATGCTTATTCACATGGCAGTAATTTTTTTTTTTCATTCTTCCTTTTCTCCTAATCAGTGGAAGGATTTAAGCTTATTTATTTCAAAAAATGAAGTAATTAAAATCACTTCATAAATTCAATAGTAATGGAAGAAAGAGAAAAAATATTATATAAATTAAATGATTCCTATCATAAGGAAAAAAATTTAAACTTACCCGCAAAATTTTTCTTTGAAATATTGGAACATTGTTTCAATAGTTGCATAACACAGGATGGTATGTGATCAATGGGAAATGTGTACATATCCATGTTAGAAAAACGTATAGCACATGAGAAATTTAGGAATAATGGTACAGCAGCATTACTGTTTAAATGCAATATTTTACCAATAGAAAACTCCGATGCAGTAATTGATTCAAAACTGGCACTTGATTGACTGCTTCTTGCATCTAGATATATTTTTTTTTATTTTAAATATTATAATTTTATAAAAATTTCACATGAAAAATGTTTCATTTAAATTTTTAAATTTGTTACCATCTTCCATATCTGCTTCATCCTCAATATAGCAAGTTTCCAAATCTTCACATGGTGAACTATTACACGTAAAATTCTTCGTTTCAAATAAATTTATCCTCAAGTCCTGAAAATAGAAAAAGAACTGACAAGAAGATAATAATATCAAGATCAAACTATTTTTATCCATTTCTACAAGCATCTCAGTTTCAATCCTAGAATATAAACCATAATTTTATCCATAATCACTTCAGACAGAATTTAAGGATAACAGCAAACTTGGTTCTTTTATTTAATATTGTATGCTTATAATCGTAATTGCATGGAATAGCAATGTCCTTTTCTAATACGGTCAATCTCACAGTAAAAATGGAGTCGTATTATATAAGAAAATAGAAAGAAAAAATTGAAAAAATTACCGCATTTGCCAAATGTGTTGTATCATCTGGAACAAAATAAAAATAGCTAGGAAAACTGGGAATTTTCCTGAAAAAGATAGTGCAATCCAGAAACTGCAAAATACTATAAATTACTTCATAACCAACAGTATTTGAATTCAATGTACAGTATCCTCTAAAAAAATTTGTTGAAGAGATTCAAACTTGAAAATATACATTTTATTAATGAATCATTCCCTATTTCAAAATTCCTGCTGAATGAAAATCCCACTTGATTTCACTGGTAAGTTTGAACTAATATCATCAACTGTTCTCCATAAGGCTAAAGAAATATTTAAACATATGTAGCATCATTCTAGAAGTCCTCAATGTCTATTCAACAATCTAATTTAATTTTTGCAGTTACAATTTTTCATTTAAACTTTGCTTAAATTGTCGAGCATATTTATAATATGAAATAATGATTGAACTGAAACCGGAAATTCTGTGAAAGAAGTTCATCAAATGCGAATCGAAAATCTTCTTGTTCTTCCTCACATGACTTCTCATCATCACTGTTTAATCTAAAAATTAAATCAGATTGCAAAAACATTCATGTATTTGGAATGAAACGAAAAACTGATAATTGATAAATGTGTCGAGAAAGTATTTCTACATCTTACATATCAGTATTTGGAATTTATAGCATAATTTTTGATTTGAGATGCAATGTGAAATTAGAAAATCATCAGCGGGTTATTTACCGATACAAAATGTCATCCTTGAAGAAATCACTGTTTCTTGTTTCATCGTCCGCATCCGTTGCTGAATCTCCCGTCTAAAAATGTATCAATGCATTAATAAAAACTTGCTTAACAAAGGACAAAGGACTTAATATTCATGAAAAACTATACACATGGTTCCATTCACAATCCATTTACAAGTTGCATAATCAATCTTATGTACAATTCTTCGATTCAAATTCTCAACAAATATAATGTAACTATGATGGGAAGTGAGCAACTATGCAAAGGTTGCGTCAATTGGGTTGTTTCTCTGATATCGATGTTAGGAAAGATCAGGAAAGATGTGCTTGATATCATTAAAGCGGCCATGACAATTTCATTAATGTTTATAAATCAGTGATACGAATGATTAATTTGTTTTAAATTCTCAAAATTCTACATTTTAGCTCTCGATGTATACCGATTGGAGATATATACCAGCACAAACCTGTTTATGTATTTTTGCAACATGAGAGCAAAGGAAACGAATGCATTCATCGATACCTTCAACTTCGATATCCGACTGCTCACAACGATCCTCCAAAACCTCCACCAAATTTTCGTACGGAATATGAACGCCTGATAAATTTTAGTTCTCAAAATTAATTTTCTTCTAAATCAAATGTTTAAAAACATTTTGCTTCATGATTACAATTTTTCATGGTTAAGAGGTGATTCATTTTTTTTTTACGTGGAAAGTGTTGCTTTAACGTGAAAAGCAGAATAAAGTAAAAATACGTATCAAAATATAGCTACCATTATCAAATAACATTTAAAGTAGGATAGATTAATCTGTAAAGATGAGCACTCTGTTCTAAAGATTGAAACATTGTAAAGATGTCCTAAATAAGATTAATAATTTCCCTAGATTACCATAACAGTGAAATAGTACCTTGCAACAAACACTGATATACCGCTCCAATAAGTGCTCGAGAAAACAATTGATCCTCGATGGCTTCACAGTACGAATGTAAATCAAAAGATGTATGAACAAGATTCTCAGCTGGACTTATTCGAGAAGTTGATAACCAATGTAATTCCAATTTATTTTTTGTCATTCCTAAAGTTTTCCTTATAAATTCAAAAATTCACCTAACCATTGTAAATCATTTTAAATTAAGTAAAATCGTAACATACTATGAATTCATCTTGCAACAATTGATATGGCCGAATTATATTTGTTAAAAGATGATATAAAGTTATTTTTAAAAGTAATCAATTATGATTTTTTCGAAGTGTAAAATAATTTGATAACATTTATGTATCATGTTATTAATGTTTCTAAAAAAAAATATAATTACTTGCGAAATTTTCAGTTTTCCGAATCTGTCGATTTAAATGCGCCAAAGTTGAAGTTGGACTTTTGGTACGATGATCCGATACGTACGTCTCACATTGCCATGGTTCATTTTGAGCCAAATGATGAGCTATCCATGGCTCATCACAATGAAAAACAAGAAGTGGTAGTGTTGGTAGGACAAGAGAAGTAGTCATCAGAATGTGTTGCGGATTCACTAGTAGGGCAATAATAACAATACGCCATGGTGAAAGCCGTGAAACGTAAACATGTGTCGGACAAAAGCTTCTATCATCTGTCGGACAAAAGCTTCCATCATTCATACTACTTAAATTTTGTTGATCCTCAACTGGAAACTTTTTTAGCAAGGATTGATCAATACCATCGGTAATTTTCAACCAAAAATTTGGATTTCGCACTTTTATTGTAACATTACTTGCATTAGCCAATTCACAATGCAAATTTTCAAGAAGAATTCGTAAACGAACATTGCTAGCTGGATCATCGTTTTCTGTAAAATATAAAATTTTTTAAAAAAAATTTACTCATAATACATAAATCTTCTTAGATAAAGTGAAAAAAAAAAAAATATTAAATGGATTTTAAAGCGATCAAAAAAATAATTTCAAAACAATTTAGCTATAATCATTACATATACAATCATTTTATCTTTTGTTCACTTTTGTTCAACTTCCTAAAAAGTAGCAAAAAAAGAATGTAATCAATAAATGTATTCATGCTTTAATTAAGAATCATAAGTAAGTTCCAAATATAATTTGCTTACGATAATTTAGCGTAGGTAGCAATAAAAGCTCCCGTTCTGTCGCATTCTTGAGCAATGATTGTAAGCAGAAACAACTGTGCATAATTTCCACATTTTTTGAAAGACGTTTACATTTCGAAAATTCCAAACTATTATCTTTACTGTTACTAGCAAGCGTAACATGCGAAGAATAATGCGAAGAATAAAATTGTTGGGTGCAAAGAGACATCAACTGATCCAATGTTGATAATGTAAAAATGATATCTTCATCTGTAGTTCGAATCTGTAATTTTTCTTTTTTTCATCTTTAAAATTTTCACTCCTACTAATTAAGCTATTGTTTTTAAAATTGAAGCAGAATAATTATAATATAAATTTATAAAATTATTTTTAGCAGTATTAATTTGCAGATAATGCAATAATTAATATACAAAAAATTAAACATTTTTTTTGGAAGTTTATTTATCAAGAATATTATTGATAGGTCAATTTAACATATTAAAATGATTTCATCTTTTGCTTCAAAAATTCCTTAAGTGATGTTCCGATAAATTATTTTAAAAATTGGAAAAAAAAAGATGCTACAAATAAAAAAAATTACTGATGATTAATAAAATTACTAATGAGAATTTTAAATCTATCTATTATTACACAATGACATATATTGTTACGTTATATTAAGGGTCATTTCAATGTCCATTTCTTGAACTGTATTTGTTTTTCTGATGATTTGCTACAGATTTTCTTTTTGACTGTTAAATTCGAATTGATTTTTGTGGCAGAAGAATATTATGAAAATGTTAATAATTTTTTTTAATTTAAAATGTTTAATTCAGAAACTTTTAACAAATGTATGTTGAAGAAGTCTATAAAAGAAACAGAATCCTTTAAAATGAAGAACGATCGTAGTGATCGGAAATGACAATGGATAAGGAGAGTAATCAAAGCTAAACTCTTTAAACAGGTGTCACATCAGTTGAACGATATCAAAACCGTCATTTTGAAGTATTGCCTTTTTTTGTTGTAAGCAACAATAATAAAGAAACATTTTCTGAACGAACTCTGGCGTGAAACTGAAAGTGGATTATGTACGATAACTACTTACAACTTTCTAATGATCGAATGAAGCACTAAAATATTTTTTAAGAAAAACTGGATAAAAATTTTCAAGGCAAAGAAATCTTCTTGATACTGTTTAGTGCTCTTTCAGTCACGGGTTTCTGAACCCAGCAGACTGATTACACTTAACGTACTCTCAGTAAATCGAAGTGATTTATCCAAAATTTCAATATTGTTGCAACATAGAACATCAGTTAACAGAAATAAAGCTTTTTTTTTTTTGTCGATTTTAAGTCCATTTTAAAGTTTAACTACAGGTCAGATAATCACGCTTCAAAAATTGAATGAATTTAATCATGACTTTTTCAATAATTATATGCATTTAACCTCTTGTCATCCTATAAACAGATCATTTTTCTACTGAGAAAATCTCTCTATCAATAGCATAAAGAATTTAATTAAAAAACAACTCGTCGATTCCAGATAAACGATTTTCATGATAACAATAAATTTATTTTTCCCTAACAAAAATGTGTTACTGTTATAATTCTTGCCTTGTTCAATAAACTGTGTTCAAAAGTGTAATTAATCTTGCACAATTTAATATTAAATAAACTTGATGTCAAATTTCAAGCTCAATTTCAACTAATTTAAACTCTAATATTCGATTAAGAATTCAATAAAAAGACATGATTTCTTGCATAAATAAAACATATCACGATGAAAATCATCATTTGCTCTGTCATGCAATAAACGATCCTTAATGAGAATCTCTTTTGATTAATTTAAAAATTTTAAATTTTAAATTTTAAACTTTTGAAAAATTTAAAAATTTATGCTTGACCTGATGTGAAATGCTGATAGAGAACAGGCAAGTAAGCAGAGGAATAAGAATCTCACTGATTTGAAACGTTCAGTGCAGACACTACCCTCCACTTTCGTGACCGTCCAAAATAATTTAGAATCCAATATTGAAATTTGCTTAGGTTTCTATATATTCCTATCGTAAATTGCAGAAAATTATCGATTAAGCAGTTTCATTTCAAGGATTAGAATGATAACGGCATTATTTAATTTTTATTGAATGGAATGGTGAAGGTATCTAGGCAATGGGTTTCCAATTTATATTCCCATGGGAAAAGCAATAGATTCAAAGCATCCAATCGAATAAGCTAATATCAGTCGAAGGACAGATCTGGCAGCATCGAAATAAATGCATTTTTGGCCATGCCTAAGATCCAATCTTCGACTGATACAAACTTCTGAATTGGAGGCAAAGACGAAGGAAGACGACGTATACTATAACAAGGAAAAGTTGTTCATATTCATTCTATATGAATGTGAAATAAAAATGCGCTTCATGCTGAATTTCTACACTTATCAGTGGTAACAAAAAGATAATATGAGCAACAGCTTATCAGCGAAATTCTTCCCACTCTTGCAATATAAATTTTCAAAATGTGCAGCCTATTTCTGGCCTTTCCTAAAAGTGTTGCTCAAATAGAGGATGACAAATCTTAAACGCTAACGCCTGATAAGAAAAGGATGGTAAATAAAAAAAGAATTGATTAGAGAAAAAATTCTAAATTATAAAACATTAAACGATGAAGCATTATAAAAGACACATGAACATTTCTTCCAATTTTAAAATTAAACAAGCTATGTTCGATGATAAAATTATTATATTAGACGAAAGGAGAAAGTTATTTAAACGAGAAATGTTAGAAAGAATGTTTCAGCAAAATTTTCTAATGCTTTTAAATGGAAAAATAAAAATAATTGCAATAATTTAATTATAGTATATAAAAGCTCTAAACAAAAAAAAAAATGTACTTGCGAATCATCTGTCTAAACAATCACTTTCGCTTGTTTGCTCTCCTATTGGATAACTAATCTTGATATCTCATAGTTATTTGGAATGAAAGTCATATGGATCACATAAAATACAAACTTGCAAATTCAGCCAGTCTGTTTTCTATAATTATGAAGAAATTTTACTTCAAAACTTCAGTACAGCATGATGCAAAGCAAATTTGATAGCTATTGCTTGATACTATTGGTTTCCTGATGAGTGAGCAGCGACTTGATGATTAAAGCTTATGAAGAAGCATAAATGGCATTCATTTTCTCACAACAGGAATTTAAAAAAAGTGATTTAAAAAAAAAGTCCTTAAAGTATTTCTAATTAATGTTAAAGGGAAACTGCCTATTTGAAAAATTGCGTATGTATCTGATTTGAAATACAGAATGATACTTCAGGATTTTCAGGTTAGTAGTTTAGTGCAAAGAAAAATAAATAAATATAACAATGCTTAAAAAATTATTTGGAACACTTACTTGTTGCTGAATAATTCCATTCCATGTAACATACTGCGGATCAATGACGGCAAGTGGTTCTGACCACATTTCCGTCATTAATTGTAAATCAAGATCATTTTTTAAGTCAAAATTTTCGATTGAAGCTGATTCCTTCATTTCCACTTCACTTATTCGAACAGTTCTGCAAAGCATCACGCTGTATAAAATTAAATAAAAATTCGGATAAAACTTCGTCGACCTTATGTTAGTAGCCAATATCAGTTTCAAATCAATATGACTGAAGCTTTTCGGAGTATGCAACCAAAATCGTTTGTCATTTATTCAAATTACTTCACAGCGATGAAACTAACCAACTTTCAATCTGCATTATTCAGTTTAATTGCCGATATAATTTTCACTATATCTTGAGCGAAAACGTTAAAAAGGATCATTTTAATACCGTGGCATTAATGCTGATCCACACATTGATTAAATGCTTCCTATAGTTTTTTAATTCATCTTAAATTTGCAGAAAAATTACCTTGATAAATGTGGCATTTTTTCCAAATGTTCTTTCATAAACCGCATTGGTTGAATGACTTTTGGTGGAAAAATGATATACTGGATTAAAGCTGGCCCACAATGCAGCTGTTGTTCCATACCATCGACATGCTTGACAAGGCTAACTATTCCTTTATCGCCATATACTATATTAAATCCTTCATTCAGACGTCTCCTGAATTCTTTAAATTTAATATATTATTACCATCTGCAGCTTACGACATCTAATAGTAGTAACCATGGTTTAATTAAATCTTACCGTAAATTTCCTCCCTTTCGTCTTATATTAATATTCCGAACAACTAATGTTTATCGTTAACTTCAAAAAGATAATGAAAAACTGCTCACTGCAAAATAGTGTGAAGAATAAAATCCGCATAAGTATAGCTGACGACTGCTGATAACGGAAATGCTTTCTTTAAATACCAAATATAACGCCTGAAAATGTTATTTTTTCAAAAAAACCTGAAGATTCAATATATTTGGAAAATTCGTGGTGAACACTGAAAATATGATTTTTTCACGAAACTGAGAGCTTGAACAACAAACATCATTCAGATCACTATGATCAATCTCAAGACTGGAATTAATTCCACTAAAATTCTATTTTACAATAAATTTAAGGCATTGATGGGCTCAATTTGAAAGATGTGGTCATTAGTAGTAACGTACAACTATTATATAACTAATATTTTAATTTCTACAAATAAAGTAAATTATTTGATCTTCAAATAAAGTAAATTTAATCCCCAAAATTAGTTTTTCAAAACTGAATAAATATGTGGTTATTAGTGATAGTAATCATGGTTTAGTTAATTTCGCCTTTACATTAATTGTCTTTCCTAATATGATCATCAATATGAAACTTAAAAAAGTTACCTGCAATAAAAATATTGGGTAAGTGAATTATGTAGAATCAGCCCACGATTTGCTTCAGTTTTTTCCAGTCGTATAATTCGATTTAACGTAAGTGGGACTTTGTTGTAACGTGCAAGCATAATTTCCAATGGGCGATTAATAATGGTCAGTGCTGGCAATTTCTAGAAATAATAAATGGTGATTAACATCTTACTATTTATTATAATGATCTTCAAAACGAAAATTTACCACTGTTTCGGCGACTGTAACACAATCATCGCCAGTATCAGCAAACTCGAGCATTTTAGTGAAAAAATAACTCCGTTCAACAAATAATGAATTAAAATTTTCTTGGAATTCCCTGATAACCTGGAATAAGCGGAATTCCGAAATGTAATGCAATTTTATCAAATAATGCCATATTTCCTTTAAAATGGTAAATAAAAATGACTATATGGGTATCAAAAAAATGTCTTTTAATATTTATCCATTCATTGCGAAGACTACAGAGTCATTAAAATATTTGTTAATCATAATAAAGCAACATTCCGAAAACAGTCATGTTGATTTTGCGAAACTACGGAGAATTCAACATGAGAACATTTTACTAACCAATGCAATGATTGCGCAGTTCAGATCTCCGTCTATAATGGAAATGTCTTTTTTTAGCTCTATAAATACTAATATCACGAATATCATTTATTCAAAAACATCAAGAAATAGAAATTTGTTACTTTATCCCTGAACGCAACTGTAAAACCATCGAAGAATGCCAATTTGACCACGATTAATTGAGTCTCCAAACTTAATTTCACAATGTAAAATGATTTCGAAACATTATTATCATCATTGCTGAAAACAAAAAACATTAAAGAGCCTTAAAAGAAAAAAATTTTCAATTTCTTTATACAAGATATATAAGACTGAAACTGAAAAAGTAAAACAGAACAGATAGAATTATATGTAATAATTTACAAAGATACTAAAACATATTTGCTTCTGCATAGTTTACTATATAAGACTCCATTGTAGCAAAAAGCAAACAGGATGTGATTCGAAAATACTGCAAATTAAAAGCGAAGAATATCAATTACCACAAAGGCTTCAGTAAAGAGATCTACAACTCACTTATCAAGCCAGTTAGTTTAATTATTTGGTGGATGAACTAGTAACGTAAACAGAAAACACTTAAATAATAAAAAATCAAAAACAAACCTTTCAACAAACTTTACATAACTTTGTCCATGAATAAGTGAAAATGTTGTCATTTTAGTGAGTATATCATAGAATGCAGCTAATGCAAGCTGCGATGTAACTTTTACATTCGACTCCTCGAATAGAAATAACCGTGGAGGTAACGGATGATCATGAGCAAGGATTATACGCAAAGTGTATATCTGTGACCAAATTTGCCTAAAAAAAATTACGAAAAATTATGAGAGAAAAAAAATATGATTGCCCTGAAATAGGTGGAAGATTTTCTATGGAACAAAGTTATAGAAGCAAATCACTAAATTCCTTAATCGAGCCATACTTAATCAGTAATTTGATTCAGGCATATTCATTCACTCAGAATCAACAATAACGACTCAGTTCGTCATCAAACGGACCATACTACTACTGATCGTTTCGCTAACTCTTTCAAAGTCATTTAATATGCTTCCACCCCGAAAATATTCACTATTTTCAACAAACTGTATTTTTACCAATGTCTCTCTTCCAATTCACTTATAACCCGCCAAAAGTCGACAAAATTTGCTGCGATAACATTTTGTGAATATAAATTTTCCAATTCTCTGTAAAAGAAAAATAAATCAAAATAGTCAAATCAATCAAAATGAACTCATATTGAGATATAAGTTGAAAAAGTAGAAACATGCAAAAATTTTGAAGTGTTTGTAGTAATTACATAATCCGCGATGCCCCAATTAAGAGAGATACTGCAATTAACAGGGCAATCTTGGGATAAAAATTATATAAATTGAGAGTTACGTATTGCTAAATTCATCAAGAGTAATCGCTTAGAATAATTTACCTGGAACTTATTGTCAGCACAGCTTTGTTTTCTTTCACAACATAGCGGAAGAGCGACTTTTCCCTTAATACTTCGGGCGGAAGATGAAAAATATCTGGCAAGGAATTGAAAGCATGAATGTGAATTAACATACGATCCGCTTCAAGCAATCTGACAAAGCAATAATTAAACAACAAAAAAAGAAGTAAATAGGTAATTAAATTATATTCATCCCTAATGCTCCGTCAAATCACTGCAATACAATATTATACACAACAACAGTTTCTATAAATCAAAATATATTGCAGGAAAAACAGAAGTAAGCTAACCCAGAAATAGTATGTCGATATGCATCAGAAAAAGTCTGCTTTGTTGTATTCATAAAACGACGATCGGATAACAGATCCCGTACTATTCTGTATTGTGCTTCACATATCAGCGTTATTTTCAGCTTTGTTCTGTAATATTTCAGAGACTGTCCTACATTATTTTTGTTGAAGAAAAATGTTTACGCAATTTATACATATTCATGTGATGACTAGCATATAATTATCATTAGCACAAACTATGCAATTTGTACTTCTGGTAAGCTATTACACAGTTAATGCTAAAATTTCTTAATAGTTTGATGGAAAAACAATCAAATTATTAAGAAATAGTGAAACTGTGCAATTGCAATTGTTTTGAATGCTAATAATATGTGATGAATTGCCAAAAAATCTTATGTGATAACCTTTTCGTACAATCGTCGGAGAGAGCAAAAATTTTGTAACCGATCGTTACTTGTGGTTCCCACGGCAGGCTAAATTCCATCAATATCGATGACTGATTATCGCCTCTTTTTAGCACTTTCAAATCACGCAAAATAAAACCCTCAGAAAGCCGTAAACGTAAGAAATATTCCAGGCATGATTCATATTCTATATTGTAATGCATTCGCCGAATAACACCACTGAAATAATTCACTAAGATTTGAAAAATATTAGTTAAGAAGTAGTCTTTATTCAAGAACATGAAAATACATTTATTAAAAGTTCAAAAAATTTTAAATTCTAGAATATTTGAAGTAAAATTTTTTAAAAAAGGAATGAAATTAGAAAAGCGGAAAACTTTCCAATAGGTTGGAAAACTGTAGGAAATACATACTAAGTACATGGTTCAACAAACTCAGGATTAATACGGTAAACTAGATCCTTGATGTAATCATCTGTAATATCCAACAACTGAAGATTTTTGCATAAAAGTGATCGATTTTTGATTAAATCAAGAACATCCTAAAAAAACGGATAATATTGTTCCCGCACATACAATTATTTTCAACAACAAGAAATACGCTCAAATATATCAGTTAATTTCAAAACTCACTTCTGCAGTGGCCTGTTCATCCGGAATGTAGATACCTGATGTTCCTTTTGCAAGAAACGCAAAAAATCCCGGTGATGAATAATGTCCAAATACACTGTTTGTATTGCAATCTTCTTGAATCTTAAATAGTTCAATGATACATCTTGAATTTCGCATTTAACGAAAAAGAATGGAAGCAAATAAAAAAGATTATACTTTCTACATCATTCTTACCTTTGTTTCAAGCATTACAATGAAAAAGTTTTGAAATCCAAATTAATTTATGTAAACTTACCGACAAAAACGACAGTTTTTGGTCTAAAATCTAGCAATCTTTATCAAACAACCATGTGAACTACTAGATATAAACCAAACAAGAAAATGAACTTATCAAGTGTTAGCAGATGATAAAAGAAGTCCGGTTTTAGGTTGACTTTGAAGTCTTCATTAGAAAATTCATACTACCTGTATAAATGAAAAAGCGACAGAGTGCTTTCGCAGCTCAACCATTAATTTTTGCAAAGCATCTATATCCGTCACATTACATACTGTATCCGTGATTAGTACTATATCTAAAAAGATTTTTACGTAAAAAAACTTATGTAAGAATGGAAATAGAAATTAGACACTTGAAAGAAGACATTCAATTGGTCTCAATATAAAAACTGATTGAAAATATTTGTGATGACGAGGATTTTGCAAGGTTTGCGAAAATAATCACGCAAAAGTATGAAATTAAACAAAATGTTTTTGAGGCTTTCCTTCATAACTGTTTTTGCACTGTAAGCTTATATAAGCAAATATTATTATTATTCACGCCTTACTAGGTTGCGCTGTATCCGGCAGTAACTGCAAACCAATAAGACCAACTCGTAACATGAGCATTAATGACCATTCTGAATTAATGAATCCTTCATCAGCAGGGCCGGTTTCAAAGGTCATGCTGCAAAGATGAGTTTATCACATATAAAAAACTATAATACATTTTCTAAGACTGTTTGAAGCAACTTTTAAAGATAATTTTTAAACATGGTTATTCCAGATGCTTCCAGTATTGTCTACATAAAGCAAAAGATTATCAGTGTTTTCCTTAAAATGTTTTTCATCGAAAAAGAACCAACTGCGCAGTCCGAATGTCATGTGTCGAATCTCTGAATCTATCCGTTATGTAAAACTGTTGCCCGAAGAAATTTTCTGATAGAAGACTTTTGGCTCTCTGCAATTATTTGTGAATTGTAGTTTGCTGCGTATCAACATTGCAATTCGTTGAAGCATCTTTTTTGGCATAACATTTTAATGTTCATCTCTTGAGATATTTGCCGAATCATGAAGTTTAAAGAAGAAAAAGATATTTATTAATGATTTTTTTAATTCACTTCCAATCTTCAACAAAAAAATCGATGAAAGCATTATTAGTGAGCAACAATTGTACAATCAAATAAAAGTACTGTCTGTAACAGAATAGAAAAATCAAGCACAAATTTATTAATTTTTCGTGAGAACAAAAAAAAGATTATCCAGAGAACATTTATATAGATAAGGATTTACCCGACCTGCCTCAATTTCTTCCGCTCTTGATTCCATCTTTGCAAGTGAGGCTGCATCGTTGAACATAGTCTATTGCAGAACAACGCAAACCGTTCTTCGACATAGTGTAAAACAGAAACGATGTTTTTCTTTGTAAGTATGCAGCCTTGCAGAATAACCTATAAAAAACTATCAAAACTCAGCAACTGTTAAACTGATCTAAAAAAAGTCATAATCCATAAAAAAATTTTTTATTCCAAATTACTTACATCATCCACTGAAGAATTATGATATATCGTCTCTACATATTCATATTTTATTTCTTACATCAATATTAAACAATAAAGAGAAGCTAATAATGCTTATAACAAAGTGATGAAGATTTGATAGATTATTTTGCTAATAATTGCTTTATTTTAGTATCCGAACCGTAAGTTTGAAATTATATCCTACAGCGAGTAATGCAAGTCAGCGGACAATTTTTCAAGCTAAAATCTCCTAATTCCTTTTACTGCTGTTTTTTATAATGTAGAAGAAAAATTTTCTAGTCACTAACTCTGTCTTCATCAAAAGCAAGAAATGAACTGTGGAAACAAATCGTAATAAATATTTCAGGTGAAAATTTATTTGCTGGTAGAAAATTTGCTTCCACAAGAAGTCGTTCCAGACATTGTCTTAATCGTTTAATAATTTTCGAATATGGGACGCAACCTGCTACTCCATCCTATAAAATAATTAAATGAATGATAATAGGTGAACACAGAAAAAGAACTGTACTGAATTATATTAGATATTAAAAAATATTAGTTTTGTTTTTCATCTTTCGCCTAATCTTTGCAGAAACTAATCTAACTCTTCATAAATGAAATGAACAAGATTTGAAGAATGCATAAAATCAAAAAAAAAATGGACAGAATCAAGTAGTCATTACTTTGAACTGTGCATAAAGGACTGCAAAAGGATTGTGCTCGGTGTATAGCTATGACTAAATCCATAGTATATTGCCGGATCAAGTTAACTTGAATCAAAAGAGTGATCAGAAACTTTTACCATGCATCTATCCCAAAAAAGATAAACGAACCACGATAAAAGTTGAAGGACTGATATCAATAACAAAAACAAAACGATAGCTTCGAACAACATATGATATCAATGTATTGCTTGTTATCAGCAACTGTTCATCATTATGCACTTCACCACCATCCCGGGCGCTAATTTTCACAATTTCTATTTCAGTTTCGTCCTAAAATGACAAAACTTAATTTAATCATATAGTTTGGCAACATTTAAATCAATAATTTCACAATATCTAAATTACTAATATTTCCTAAACACTGGTTTGTCCAGGAAATATAAATTACTTTTATGCAGATTATACCTGTTTTTCAATAAAATAATTGATACATAATGCTAGTATTTTAATAAGTTATCACGTTATCCAGTACCAAGTTATTGATAATAATAATTAAAGGATTTATTATTAATTTTTTCAGATACAAAACGATAGCAACTTGATCTGACCTATTGTTATCCATCTCATTTCTACAATTTCATTAACTTTTTAAATTTTTAAAAATAAAGAAAAGGAAAATGCCCTAAGCTATTGCTTTCTTATTTTGCATGGAATTTCGCGATAATTTAAATGATTTCAATGACGAAGCATGAATTATAATGTTTTACTTTGTGGATCGAAAACAAAGAGCAAAAAATGAAAATATAAAAAGAGAAATAAATCATACTAATAACGATAAGGCTCAAGATAAACGGTTCGAAATGAGAATTAAATATTTAAAGTTTTAAATTGGTAACGTAAAAATGATCAATAAAACATCTAATAATATACAATATTCAAAAATAATACTTTGCTTGGTGTTTCGATTGCAACTGTGTGGTTAATATGTTTTAAATACCACAATGTTTGAATATGTTTGCTTGTTTTTGAACTATTCGATACCAACAGTATTACATTACTTGCTTCTCGTACACCGCAACCATTATTGCTCGATGGATTCTCAGATTTATTTAATTCATTTTTTTTATCATCATGATCGTCGATATTTTCCATAATTACAGATTTTACATTCACCTCCTAAAAAAAGGAAAAGTCTGTTAAACTTCAAATTTATGAGTTTATTCTTACAATTGTTATTTCAATCAAAAAGAATATGAGAAGGTCTAATAAATGATAACGAACAAATTCATAATTTTTTATACTTTAAATTAATCAAAATAGCTAAATAAATATTTGATAAAGTACTCGAACTAATTGCAAATTATTTTTAATGAAGAAAAATTGCATTTAAAATTATTTTTCAAACAAATTAATTTCAAAATACATATGTATGTTATAAGCACTAATTGTTAAAAGAAATTAACAAAAATTATGCAGACTTTAAAGTATTTTAGCTCTTTATCCTTTCAAACTTTCAAACCTTACTAAACTCACGTTTTTTTTTTTTTTCTAGCACGATAAATAAACGAATAATTTATAAATTGAGCAAAATACAAATAATAGCAATTTTAGGCTTTATTAAAACTATTTGTCATCTTTAAATACTCAATAATAGTAAAATTAAAAGACATACTATGAATGTTCGATTATAATTTTTGAATGTAATTAATAGCAATTACATCGCATACTGTAATAATGAATCCTCAATTAAACAACACAAAGTTGAAAGTTTAAATCGATATTTGCATACTTTAATAAAATAATCAGAATTATCGAATGACATGTCATTTCACTTCCATTTTATTCTGTCGTCTTCTTTCTTTTAACTTTCTTCTCACAAATCAAATCAACTGCCGTCACTTCGAAGCATTATTCTTAATTCTAAAATAAATTGCTATGAATATTTTTCTTATTTTTGGAAAGATTTAATTTCACAAAATCACATCCTACCTTAATTTAATTTAAAACAAGAAAGCCGAATAAGAATATAACCCAAAAATATTTCAAAAAATTTAAAAACAAAAAAAAAAAAACAAAACAAAAATAAAAACATGGCCCACAAAGATTTACAAAGGGAACGACATATAAATTACCTGTCTCTATGAAATCAAATTGTTTTCGAAATTTTTTTTTTTAAAAACTTTTCATAAATTAAAGCTAGATAAGTTTGATTATTGTTAAGTTCTAATTGGACAGTAATTTAGTAGCGTGAACATTATAATTAATTATCTATATTTAATTAATTTCAGTTATGCTTATCTAATTCCTATCTAATCTAACCTGATTTATTAAATTTAAATTGAAATGAAAGATCACATGACACATTGCAAAAATGTTTCTTTTAATTCAACCAATATAATTAATCTAATTTGCAACAATACTCAAACTTGTTGTTACTTCACTTTTCGTTACTTCATTTTACTTCACTTTCCTTCCTTCACACATAATTAATTATCATCCACGGGCAAATTATTGATTTGTAGAAGTTTTATTTGGTAATTTTTAAAATTTTCAAAATTTTTCCCTATTGTTATTTTCAGATAAATATTCGCTTCAGTAAATAAATCTAGAAAATGTCAACAATTTCATCATTAGTTATTGGCAATTTAAAAATTGATTTTACAAAGCATTTACTTTCGATCGATCGATTCGATGATCTGATCAATGATCATAGTTCAGCTGTTGCTGTGTCAAAACAAGAAGAATTGAAACAAACATTAACTGTGACTATTGGATGTGCTATTATTGATCGAGATGTACAAATTAAAGAATATACTGTAAATGAAAATAATTTAATAATAATTAAAATTGATAATGGAATTGAGCTAATAATTAAATATGATAGAACGGCAGAGTTATATGATAAATATGACATTGAATGGATAAGTACCAAAAATTATCATTATATGAAAGATGAAATAGAAGCTGATGCAAATAGCCAATGGTATGGTGGGCCTGAAATAGCCCAGCAAACTTGGCCTTTAGCTGAAACAATGCAACATTTTGCACCATATTTACCTGCTGATACATTAAAGGTAATTGTAAATTTTTTTTTTTCTCTTTTAACTCGTAATTATCCTATTTTGTTTTTAAATTTTTTTTCTCTCTCTCTCTTTGTCTCTAAAATTATTTGAATTTTTTTAAAAATTTAAAATAATTTTTGCAACAAACTGCTGCATGATCAATATATTGCATATTGTGATGTAGAATTTTTCATTTTTTTTTTCTTCTTTTCTAGAAATTCTAAAATTATTTCATTTTTTTTTTATCAATTTTCATGATAATGCAACAAATATCTCTGGAATGGAGCGTTATTGGTTATGTTCTAGTAAATTTGCAATCTTTGTCCCAGATCAAATACCACTTTGGACAGCATATAGCTATGGTAAAATTTCACTGCAAGCACAAATTAACAATTCACCATACGTTAGCTTTTATGTAAGCTAAATTTTTGTTTTGTTTTGTTGGAAAAAAAATTAAAATTATTTAAAAATTTGAAAAAAAAAAGCAATGTTTTTGATCATTTCATCATAATGTAAGGATAAAAATTGAAATTTTTTTTTAGAAATTGATTATTTAATAAAATTTAAAAAAATATATTTATATATATACTGGGATTTCTCGCGGAATAAATTCATCTCTTGCACAATACTGAGACTGGATTGTGGGATCATCTCTCACTACAAGATATTCTAAGGATTTGTTTTTATATATATATAACTTCCTGCAAATTTATGGGACAACTAGATCGATACAATGATGGGAATTTAATATATGCATTAATGTTTTACCTTATTTACAACCATACCACGTTGAAAGCATGACATCTCATTTGATCTGTCAAGTTAAGCAACGTTGGGCCTATGGTATCCAAAATTTTCAATAACTGCAATAATTTTTAAATGTTTTACTAAATTTAAATCGAAATAATTGAAAGTTAAACATTTAAATAAAAAGAAAATAAAAAACAAGTATTATCGAACTTTTAAGTAAATTTTTTTTTTTTAAACACTTCAATTTCAAGTTATTTCTGTTATATTATCTTTCTTATTTAATATTTCTAACAAAATGTTGCATGTTACGTGAATTCCACGTAATTATTCATATTACAATATTTAAATTTAAAAAAATGAAATTTTTAAAAAAAAAATTTCACTTTTAGGCGAATACAGTCGCACCAACTCTTGCCTATTCAATATTTGTAGCAAAGCGTTGCACGTTACGTCAGTTTCACATCACTGTACATAGCAATTTGTATGATTCGTGTTCAGCTATTCCTGATGAAGCAATGATTCGTAAACCTATTTGGTCAACCTGGGCAAGGTAAGCAAGTCATTGTTCATAAATGTTTTCGTATAAAAATTATTTGTATTTGTGATGATATGTTAAGGCATGTTTTTACTTAGTAATCAAAATTATCTAACTTATCTAGTAAATTAAATTATTATTATCAATTATTATTATTTAATTATTATTATTAGTCAAAAATTTATTCATAAATTTTTTTTGGCTTTTGAGATATCTCTGAAAATATTTAAATAATTGAAATATAATTATAACTGAAGATATTCGGAGAAAGTAACTCAACATGATGTACTTGAATTTGCTCAAGAAATTTTAAATAATCATGCTCCAATTTGTCAGCTTGAATTAGATGATAATTGGGCGACACATTATGGCGATTTTAACGTGTGTTTTTTTTTTTTTTTTTTTTTTTAAATTCAAATATCATATTTATTTTGAATTTATTCTAATCTTTTTCTTTCAAAAATTTTTTTCGAAAACTTTAATTTTTAAAGTTTGAAATTGCAAAAAAAAGTTTTTGAAATGTTAGCACCGAATAGTTATTATTTGCTTAGGTTAGTTTTTTTTTTTTTATATTACTACTGCTGTTTGTTTAGTTTAATAAGGCCAAATTCGGTGATGTCAAAGATATGTGCGATCAATTGAATCAATGGAATATTCGGTTAACTCTATGGATTCATCCATTTGTTAATTTGGACAGTGATAATGGGAAAAATCCAACATTGCGGCATTTGTTTGTGAAAGATTCTAATGATCAACCAGGAATTGTTGAATGGTGGCAAGGACAAGCTTATGTGATCGATTTTACAAATCCTGAAGCGGTACTTTGGTTCTGTGAACAATTGGATAAAATTAAAGAGGTAATATTTGTTTTGAGGTAAAGTATTTATTTAGTTAAATTTTTTAGAAATTAATCTCATTCTATTGAAATGAAACTTTTCGAAATTTGCCTCGCTGCACAAATGGAAGAGTTTTAAATTTTGTAGAATTTTCAAAAATAATCGTGATACAAAGTATTTTTTAATATTGGAGTTTGCAATCGGAAGGAATAAGCTTACAAAAATGTTTTTGCTTCTTTTCAGCTTGGTATTTTTTCATTCAAATTTGATGCCGGTGAGATAACTTATCTTCCGGAAAATTTTCGTCTATATTCCGGTACTTCACCAAATGATTTCTGTGAAGCTTACGTACGAACAGCTGCTTCGTTTGGATCTGCAGTTGAGGTATCACAGTGAAATGAACATATGATAATAACTGAATCATTTTCTGGAAAACCATTTTTTTGATTTGAATATATCATGTTATTTTTAGAGGTACAAAAAAAGAAAATCATTAAGATATAAAACAGTATTTTGCATAACATATATTTGAAATAGTTCAAAGTTTAACAGTTAAATAAATTTCGATTTAATGTGCAAATATACCTGTATAGCAAAAAAATTTTGTGAACCATCTGAACAATTTTACAGTAATTAATTAGGATTAAATACCCTAATTATTCATTTCTAGACTAATTTTAGTAAAGAATTTATGTATACGTCGGAATAATTTACTTAATAATTCCGCAAAATAAAAATTATCTTTGTCAATATTATTAGTATTTTTTGAGTAATAACATTAAAACATGAAATATCTTACTTACTTTATTCATTTAGGTAAGAGTTTTTCACCGTACACAATCCTTGCCAATATTTTACAGGACAATGGATCGCTTGTCAACTTGGTATGGATAGTTCTTATTAGTTTTTTTTCTTGAATTTCTAACTAATAAGGAATAACAAGTGAGAAGTCAGTTGTTATTATAACAAGTGAGAAGTGAGACGTTTATAGCCGGATATTATTACAATAACCAATTTAAAAGCATTTTTCTTTTATTTTTATTTTTCATAAAAAAAAAATATATAATTTGTTAATTTTTCAACAATTCATAAATTCATGTTTAAGCATAATTTTAGGAATAATATTGGCTTGGATAGTTTAATACCAGTGGTACTTAATTTCGGATTACATGGTTATTTCTATAATTTGCCGGATATGATTGGTGGTAATGGATATAACGGACAAAAGTGTAGTAAAGAATTGTATATCCGTTGGATGCAGGTATCAGATTTATTCCCGTTTATTTATATCATATATCTGTAAGATGAGAAAATTAACTGTTAGAAGCATATATTTCTTTCTTTTACTCAAAATTTCGACATTTTTAAATTTTAGATATCATATTTTAATTTTGCGTCATCCATCATAGTATGACTGACATTGATGAAATAATATTACTTATAAGTCATAAAAAAAAATTATGACATATTCACCAATTAGTCAAGTCAGTTAGTTATTCAAATGTGAGTAGTTTGAATTATGTACATTCAGAAATGATTTCACTAATATTAACTGGAAATGATTAATGTCACCGTAAAATCTTATCTACCATTTAAGAAATTTATACTTTGATGGGAACAGTTCAGTTGAACTGAATGACTTAAAATCTTATTCAGTAGCTCAGGAGCTAACTGTATCAGATATAAGTGATTTGAAAGCATTTATTTATTATTTACTTTTTTTTTAAGGCAAATGAGTTTTTGTTATCCATGCAGTTTTCATTTCCTCCATGGCAGTATGACGACGAATTGTGTGATATTTTTCATCGGATTATTAAAAAACGTAATGAGCTGTTAAATTTTTTGATTGAAGCTTGCCGGAAGAGTTGCAAAAACGGTCAGCCTATAATACGGTTTGTAGTTCTTTTCTAATTTAATTGAATTAAGATGGTTCCATATTGGGAAATTCGAAAATGTACTGGAATGATTGCCTGGAATGATTGCCCATAGAATCATTCTTATTTTGGGATATCTGCTGGTTTACTAAAAAGCTAATTGAAATGCTGAGTTTTAATTTTAATTTTAAAAATGATATTTCCTACATTTCAGACCGTTATGGTGGCTCTCGGAGGATTCGGAAGCATTGCGCTGTGGTGATCAATTTGTTATCGATGATACAATGATTGTTGCGCCAATTTTAACTGAAGGTGTAACATCGCGTAGTGTTTTTCTACCAGATGGTATTTGGGAGCATGAATTAACGCACAATACATACACAGGACCGAGTAAATTGATTGTGGAAGTGAGTAGATTTGAAGTAAACTGCGAATGATATTTCGAAAAAAGGTTATCTATGATATTACTCTTTGTCATTTCTTTTTTTCAGGCTCCTCTTTTCCATCATGCACCGCCATATTTTACTTTTGTCGGATAGTTTATCTAGCAGTAATGTTTTTTCGGAATTGCCATTACGACAATTTTGGCATGCTGATGAATTGATAGGAAGAAATTACCTCTGTTGAGACCACTCGAAGAAAATTTGATAAAAATGTCCAAATAAAGTGCTTTGATTGTATATCATGTCTAACATCTTATACGATACGATCCGTTTTTGACATTAATTATAATATCCATATGCAAATTGCTCTTCAAATCCAGAGGTCTCTCTGTCCGTTTTGGATACTGGTATCCTTCATACATTGGCATTGTATCCACATTTTAGTTATGTAGCGTCTGCTTTAAATGGGTACTGTATGCGCGAAATATTAAATTTTATATACTTATACTGAAAGAACCAGTCGAGGATTTCTCCTATTAACCAATTAATTTCCACTACAACAACTTCAGCTATTGATTCCTCTCATGTTTCATTTAATTAGAATGTGTTGGAAAAGTCATTAAATAATCTCTTGTAGAAAAATCAAAGAATTTATATATTAGAATAAAACTTTGAAAAATTGTATTTTTCTTTTTTTTGCGAAATTCTTAATGATATTGTTTTGAGGCATATTTTTTCTCCCCTTTTCATTTCATTGATTCTTGTGCCTGATTTAGATTTCTCGGACATTTATTGATCATTTCACCCGATGTAATCTTTCCCGAATATTTTGCTAGCCTGTAAGATAGGAATATTTGATAACTGACTGACTATAAAGAAAAATAAAAAATAAATGTATCATTGGTAAAACTTGAATGTTTAGAAACGGAGGGGAAATGAAAAAGAAAAAATGATTAGCATGATATTCTCATTCATGAATACTTATATTAATTAACAATTTTAAAACTGTAGATTTCATTTTCAAACACTGAAATACTGTTTTAATTTTTCACAAAGTAATTTGACAGCAATTTCAAAAAATTTCAATGAAACTTCATTTTTCTTGATAATCGAATTTTTCGAGTTTCCAAATGTTTAAAAAAAGATTTTTTTCCAAATTTTCATCTATCAATTTCAATTGTTGCTGCTGTAATTCACGACGCGTAGTATTCTGTGGATCATTTATACATTTAGGCGGAAATGCCTCATTCGTACCTGTGACAATTTAACAAAATTGAAATTCAACAAACAGAAATGCATAAAAAAGTTTTTGGAATTCCTTAAAGTGAGAAAAAAAATTCACCTAGATGGAAAAGTAAACAAATATACCTTTCGGAATACCCAGTGAAACACCAGTTGTCATTTTAGATACTGGAAAATTTTCTGAAGTGAATTTTAATAATACATTCACTTCATATTTTGCATTTTAAGCTATCATTTAATAATCGAATCTCACCTTCTTCGAATTTTAGAAAATTTTAAATTTACTAATTTTTCCGAAGTAATTTAAAATTTTTAATTTCCTTTAACAATACAAAAAAAAACTTTCTACTTTCTTGCGACCAATCCATTTTTTTCGACCAATCGTTACAAAATTCAATTTTTGAAATGATTCATTTCTCTTTCAACCATTTCTATCTGTATGAAGACATATTTACTCATTTATTCATTTATCCCTTTATTCAATATATTCATATGCTTGCCATTTATTTAATTAGTTAATTAACTTACATATTTATTTACATTTGTATATCAAAATTAAACAGCTGATTTTAAAGATTGCTGCTATACTACTGTTAATTATTGCGTAAAATCCCTACCGAATGATATCAACCATATTTAATTAGATGGTTGTCATATATATCGCCAGTACATACCACCAGGAAATCCCAGAAAATGCAGTTTAAGTTTTTATAAAAGAAAAAGATCAAATGAATTCGGTGAGATATAATTTTGAAATTGTTCATGAATAATTTTTATCTCATTTTTTCAAAGGATATTTTATGATATGAGCAGAGCAAATTGTTGATGAAAGAAAACTTATTCAAAACTTTGATATGTGTATGGAAGTGACCAATTTCTTGTCATTTCAATTCCTTTTTATTAATTGACAATACTTCCCAATATTTATTGTTCCCAATTTCTCCTTAATTAATCAGCAATTTCAGTCAATTACCGTATTTCTCATTTCCATAATGGAATCCAATGGGACAGTGGAAGATGAAAGAAAAAAAAAAGTGTATAAATATTTTATTATTTCATTTGCATCATTCAACATCAAATACAAATATCACAATAAAAAAAAAACAGAAAAATCAATAAACTATGAAATACAAAATAAAAAGCGTTTCATCAAAATATGGTAGAAAATATAAACGTACGAAAAACTTTGAAATTTGCGAAATGAATATGAAACAAACATTAAGATAGATAAAAAAAAAAAAAATAATAAACAATTCTCACAATATGATTTTAATCTGTTCGGAAAATTTGATAAAAATCAATCAATAAATTACTACAATATTATTTCAAAAAAAACAAAAAAAAACCGTATAATTTCATCACCTAAACATAAGTTTTGCTCATTTAGCAGGAGAAATATACGGTAGAAATAAATCATCATAAATAATGCAAAATAAAAAAATGAAAACGAATAATTATTAGCTATGCTACTATTATACTAAACAGATGATAGATGTATTTGAATGCTGGATGTAATGATATACAATCAGTGATGGAAATAATGCTAGAACATAACCATATGTATAGACAAATTACAAATGAAAAAAAATAAATTGATCAACTGTAATTTGTACAATTAGCCAGGAAAAAAAACGAAAAATTTAATACAATAAGATTGTAAAAAACTTTTGAAAAGAAACGCTTCATTTTCAATTTTTTATTTTCTAGAAATTATTANTATAGACAAATTACAAATGAAAAAAAATAAATTGATCAACTGTAATTTGTACAATTAGCCAGGAAAAAAAACGAAAAATTTAATACAATAAGATTGTAAAAAACTTTTGAAAAGAAACGCTTCATTTTCAATTTTTTATTTTCTAGAAATTATTAAATCTTTCCAAGATGAATATCTTGGAAGATATGTGCTAAACATGAAAAATAAAATAATAATTCGAATGCACAAATCCGAATGTACAACTTAAGACTTTAGAACTCAAAAAAGAGATTTCTCGTTTATTTCATCCTAAACATTTTAATCTCATCGTTCATTTGTATGCTAAAAATTGCCAATTTTTCGTAGGAAGGGAAAAATAAGAAAAAAAAGAGTGGTAGAAATAAAAAACACCTATAAATTTAAGGGAACAATATAAATATGAAATGAAAAAAGAACAACCGGAACCTGCTCATAAAGCAAAAAAAAAAACCAAAATCACTAATCGAAATCGAAATAATGAATATCAGGTACTGCTGCAAATAAAGTTGAATGGCATGAAATACAATTCATTTGAAATGAAATACAATTTAAGACCATGCATATCTTCACAATATATCAAATAATTACATAATTCACAATTTCGAAAATTTGCAAAAAAAAAAAGAATGAATATAATTACATATATTTCATTTATTTCACATTACAAATATTTCATGTGGAGAAAATAAAGAGAAACAAATAGCTTTCATAGCCCGTGAAAAGTTTTTTAACAAATGGCGCAAGAAAATCATACAATTGCCGTTTGTTACTGTAAAATCCTATAAAAAACTGATCTCGAATACATACTGCATCCAGAAATTTCATGTTTATTATATATATATTTCTATTCTGGGAGGAAATTATCTGAATTTCAAACTCATTCTTGCGTCTTCTTAAGCTAGATCGGTTTTCAAATTTAACGGCCAGGAAGCAAAACTCAAATATCACAGCATCCTTTTGAGCTTAAGACAAGATATCTAATTCACTTATCCCTCAATTGATGAAACGATTAACGGCATTGCAAAGCCACATAAGAGCTTGTATATGAACGGGTAGACAGGAACGCCGTTCACCGTTTACCAGATCTATATTGAGCCAAGATAAGGCATTGTACATTTCCAAAACATACCTGAAATCACAACGAAATTTCCCTTCAAAAAAAAGAGCTTATAAAATAGACTTGTAAAATATTCCTTTTAATTTTGGCTCAAATCAAATAATGTTTTTTCTCAACGATAAAAGCTGAAACAATATTCCAGTATAACTGAGGGAAAATGATAAGGGTGCGATAACTATCATTCAGAAATTCAAAAAATAGAATTGGAGAAAAAGTTAAATTCAGCCATTAAGAAAAATGCTGCTTAATTAAAACGTGCAGAACGGTTTCCTGAAATCTGATGAAATGGTACCTGAGAACATCGGCTGTTGCCTGGCTATCTAACTGATGATGACAAGCTTCGGTACTTTTACCAAATGACGAGATATCATCACCTTGCTGAACATTAGGTGTATTTAAATGAAGTGAACTTTTCAAGTGTACCGGATTTCGCCGTTTTGCAGAAGGACAAGCTGACCAGAACCACTCCGGTAAATCAGATGCTGGTGCTGTCGAAATATAATAACCAGTTGCAAGAGGCTGATTTTCTATCGAAACATCTAGAAATATCAATTTTTCTAAAACTAATGTTAAAGTGATACATACAACTCGATAAATTTATAAGAACTACCAAATAGGACGTATGAACGACTCATAAAATTTAGAAGCCAAAGTATGAAACACTTCAATAAATTAATACAAAAAGCAAGCGTTTTGATTCTATTCTAATTTTATCGCCCTAAAATTGCCCTATTTCTTCTCTTTTAAAGGCATATTATATTTTTAAGTACGAAAACAGAAAGCAAAAGCATACAACAGAATTCGAAAGTTGTCACGCAAATTAATTAACACTGATTGTTAAAAACAATAATGTTCGGTCCAAATTAAAATTTCCCAAGAATGTATGTACAAATTACATCTATTTCCTACCAAATCAACTTCACGAAACTTCATCATTTTTCAACTTTGTTGTATTTTCGAAAAAATAATATTTCAATAATATTTTTATGTGCTCACCAGCATATTCACTTGGAATCCCCGTATTTCCACCCAGTCGAAAACTTGCCGACTGTGGTGGTGGTCCAGTTCCATTCGTCATCAAATCCTCACCATTTCCAATCAGTTCACT